>JAJOOO010017308.1:0-13640 GCA_029582685.1 Solanum piurae
AGGGTCTCATGTCACAGAGAGACACGACCCATACCTTGATAGTGACACCCACACTAACCCTTCGATGGGAGAGCCAATTACTAACCCAACATAAATGACCAAACCATTTTAAGAAGGCAGAAAATAAAGTAAAACAACTAAGGATTTTTAAATAAAAAAAGGACCGAGTTCCCATAAACTCAATCTCCTGTCAAAAATCACTTTGGAATTAAAACCCCTTAGAATCGGAAAGTTATTATACCAAAAGTCCAAAAAAGTCATGAATGGGGATGCTACCATTAAAACTATAAAGGATAAAACTATTAGTCTAAAATGTATGCGTTCGGAAAGATGGACAAACAAACAAGGACGAATCTTTGGTAGCCCGGAAGAGTAGCTCATTCGTGGATTCAAACATTTTAAGTGTGTCTCTCAACTGAGCTCTCGAAGCAGGCGCCTGAATATATCTTGCACTGGACAAGGAAACAAAAAGTGCAGTACTGGTACACAAACACCGTGTACCGGATGAATCATACGGTCAATTCCAAAATATGATTGTAAACAAGAAACTACAACATAGTACGACAAGCCAACACATGCATGAATATTATACATCAACATGCACAACATGTTACAACTTACCAATTACAATCCTTGAATTACTAATGCATGAAACATGTCCCACATGATCACAAATGTACATAAACAGTTCTCTCATGGAACTCACACACAAATTGTAAGTAAATCGGGCGGGAGACCTTGTTCCGACTAGTTGATGCATAGTACTCCTAGAGGCTTTGTATTTTGGATTATCTTGACTTTAAGGTCCCTACCTTGTCAACTTAGTATGTATATATGTCTCCGGATGTGTTGGATTGCCACTTTTACCAATTTGATATTGTCTTGATGTCCCTTTAATTATACTATTCTTACTTTAATTATGATCTCACCGCTCAAAAAATAGTATTTTAGTCATTATGATATATGGCCTTGTCAGCCCTCATTGTTTCCTTTTAGTTATTTTTTAACGGCTAGCTCTTTCAAATAAGATATCGAGTGTAAGTTAAGCCTGCCATAGAATGGCGCGTGACAAGTTATACCTACACCAAATTATTTGGTACATTTTAAAATTTACAAAAATGAATATAAAAATATCAAACCATAGCAAAGAAATTTATATATGTAAAATATATTTTAATTTTAATTTTAAATAATGACACTTTTAGATATTTCTCTTAGGCCTGGGTTCGTGAAATATACTACAAGCGAATTATAGTTTTCATAATTAATTTTATATAACAATTTAGTGAACTATCATAGACTTAAGATGAAAAGTTGGAATTCGATAGTTTTTCAAAGTTGGATAAATCCTTAGGAGTTTCAAAAAAATTGATAGAAATGTGTCTCATAATAGGTGAGGGTCTACTTCTGTTTAAGGGTTTAGGAAAGCGAAAAAATCAAATCCTCACAGATTAGTGAAAAAGTTCAAAAGTCCTTAAAATTAATTAAAAGAAACAATGGTCATAGTCAATAAAAATTTAACAAAGATGTATCTCAAGAAGAAAACAAAGAGTAAAGTTCAAAAACTTGTCCATTCTTAATCAAAATTAATCTCAATTTAATTTCAAAGGTATACTATAGTGCAAAGTGCAAGAGGCTATTTATAGTGTCTTTTTGCAAGATTTTGACGCATTAAAATAGAGAGTAATATCAAACTCATTTATTTATTTTTCATTTATATTTTGTTTCCTTGTTGAAAAGTTACAGAAAGTTGTTCAAAAGTTGGACTTGGATGAGATCTTTGAAAATTTATAAGGTAAAATAATTATTTATATTCTAATTCAGTCAAAATCATATATATGTTATATAAATATAATATGATAGAATAGTATGGTAAATGTATATATATTTTTCCTAAACTGATTAAAAGATCAAACCTAAAAGAATTGACGCTATTTTAATCATGAAAATTATTTCTTTTTCCCATTTTTATACAACTAGCGGTTAGTACTTAAATTATTTTTGAGAAAGAGGCAAGTTGTATATCATATGTGTTGTAGAAAAAAATATAAATAATTATAATTATAGTATTATTTTCTGAAAAATAAAAATTGCATTCAGATTGGAGGTTCCAACAACAGTAACATACCAAATGTAATCCACAAGTGAGATATTGAGAGAGTAGAAAGCAAGTATACTTTATCCTTACCATAAAGAGGTAGAGTGGTCATTTTCAAAAAAACCTCAACTTAAAACAAAAGTATTCAATGAAGGATTAAAGAAAATAAATAATTAAAATAACAAGCTACAAATAAATAAGCAATTGATCATAGTAATTGTAACACCTCAGAAACCAAACTTAGAAAATGCAGCAGAAAAACACCAGAAATAGTGAACCACGGCAGGGTTCACAGACTGTGAAAAGGATCACGTTCCGTCAACCTGCCCGTGGATTTTCACCCAGCCTAGACTGCTGGACCACGAAACCCTTCACGGGCCGTACTGGCGCTCGTGGGAGCCATGCAGAGTTCACCAGGCCCAGACGTCAGACCACGGGGTCCTTCACGGGCCGTGGTCCTGACGAAGGGTCGTGGTAGTGGTCGTGGAAGGCCACCCTCAGAACCAGTAGCCACTGGACAAAGGACCACGACCAGCTTGACAGTCCGTGGTCCCTTTAATGGTCCGTCAGAGGGGTCGTGGTCAGTTGCATCAGACATTTAAGTCAGGGGTCGTTTGGTCTTTTCCCTATGCGTTGCACCCCTAAACTACGTAGTTTTGGTCAGTTTTAGCCTACTAACTTAATTATAACTTACCCTAACCAATTCATCCTATAAGAAATCGATTAACCAAGAAAAAAAAAGAGAGAAAGCAGCGACCAAACCTCTCTCTAAGAACGCAACAAGTTTCCCTCAGTTTCAGCCCCGAAAGCGAGAGATTTCTTCATGGAATTCGTCACCAGGTATGTGGGATTTCACTAGTGGGTTCCTTCACCTATTAGGTCCCTATAATTCATTCAGATTCTTGATTCCCTTCATATTGTCTAGACCTAGGGTTTCTTGAATGTTAGAAATTGTTGTGAATTAGTTGTAAGAATATTCCTAATCAGATATTCATGTTGTTGTAACGTAGTTTCTTAGTTCCTTGCATGAAATTCAAAACCCTAGTTGTGTAGATTCGTTTAGTCCATTAATGACACTAGCTAGGACAGAAAAGCAGATATACATGCCTTAGTTTTCAACTGTTTCATTACTAGTATTAAATGTTGCATTTTCAGTTAGCATGTCAGAACATTAAGCTATCCAGTATATTTCATTTATGTTGTACTGTACATATATTCATCTGGGAGTAGACTTAACACCTGGTTGGACAAGGGCCAGTCACCCTCATAGTCCCAGAACTTCGTGCCCCCATAGGTTAGTAAGTTCCCTTTGTGGGCATTATATTTAGTGATCGATCAAGCCAGTCATGCATTTATACCCTTGGCAAGGTATATTGGGTCCTCTCGATGGGGTGTATACATCAGACTCCACATTTAGCTCATGTGGTTTTATGTCGGTTATTAGTAGCTCCCACAGTCAGACTCTAGTACAGTGACCAGGTTCCAGTTATATTTCAGTATTCAGTTTCAGCATGTTATGTACTTGGTCATTGCATTCAGTTTAGTTCATATTCAGCATATCTTAATATGTTTTATCGTGTTCATATTATATCATTGCTCACTATGCCTTGTTCAGTTGTATTCTATCATGCATGCTCAGTACCTTTCAAGTACTAACACATACTATGCGCTACATCTTCTCGTGATGTAGGTTCAGGTACTCAGCATCCAGATCATACATAGATTTGCTCCTGATCTCCATTTCAGTAGCTTTAGTGGTGAGTCCTCATATTTCGAGGATAGTGGACATGTTTCTATATGTAGTCTTTTCATTTCAGTTTTCAGTATTTGCTAGAGTTAGATGGGGCATGTCCTAACATCTCTTGTCAGTTAGAGGCTAATTTCAGAGTTATACGGATCCAACTTTAGTATTTGAGTTATAGTTCAGTATCTTAAACTCATTATCAATATTTATATATATTTAGACTTAGATTAGCTATTCCCCAGCATTTAGTTTATCTCATGTTTTTAGCTTCCGCTTAGTATTTGTTTAAGTATGCTTATGTTATTCCAGCTCAGGGTTAGCTTTCGGTCACTCGTGATCCTAGGTCCCGTGTTTACATCAAGGGGGTAGCCTCGGGGCGTGACACTAATGTACATATAACGATGAGAAGCTATGCAATAACTAACTAATATCACTAAATTGTGAATAAGAGAGGAGGAGGCTAGCCCCCTACTTCTATCATAGAATGACTATTACTCTATATTATTCACATACCTTCTATCCCAATCATCAAGCTTTATTCATATAAAGGGTAAATAGATAATTTTGGAGCCAATTAGTGGATATGTTTTATTCCCTCAAAATGATTTATAAATTATTTAGAATAGATGTCAATTAATACCTTGAAAAATGTCATATGCATTGAGAAATGAAATGGCATGCATACATAATTAGTTTTAAGTAATTATCACTCCTTTTAATCTTGTAACAACCTATTCCGTTGTTATGGGTATTTCAGACAATAATACTCTCATATAGGTTTTAGGGGTTAAGAGTTGGTGAAAATCTTAAGTTGGGAATGGAATTGTGAAATCTTTTGCTGGCTTCGTTATAGAATGGGATTCCAAGTTTGCAAATTTTACCATATGTATCAAATGGTTCTACATGGAGAAGGGTCTCATGTCACAGAGAGACACGACCCATACCTTGATAGTGACACCCACACTAACCCTTCGATGGGAGAGCCAATTACTAACCCAACATAACGGATCAAACCATTTTAACAAGGCAAATAATAAATTAAAACAACTAAGGATTTCAAAATAAAAAAAAGACCGAGTTCCCATAAACTCAATCTCTTGTCAAAAATAATTTTGGAATTGAAACCCCTTAGAATCTGAAAGTCATTATACCAAAAGTCCAAAAGAGTCATGAATGAGGATGCTACCATTAAAACTATAAAGGATAAAACTATTAGTCTAAAATGTATGCGTTCGGAAAGATGGACAAACAAACAAGGACGAATCTTTGGTAGCCCGGAAGAGTAGCTCATTCGTGGATTCAAACATTTTAAGTGTGTCTCTCAACTGAGCTCTCGAAGCAGGCACCTGAATATATCTTGCACTGGACAAGGAAACAAAAAGTGCAGTGTTAGTATACAAACACCGTGTACTGGAAGAATCATACGGTCAATTCCAAAACATGATTGTAAACAAGAAACTACAACATAGTACTACATGCCAACACATGCATGAATATTCTACATCAACATGCACAACACGTTACAACTTACCAATTACAATCCTAGAATTACTAATGCATGAAACATGTCCCACATGATCACAAATGTACATAACCAGTTCTCTCATGGAATTCACATACAAATTGTTAGTGAACCAGAGTGAGACCTTGTTCCGACTACTTGTTGCATAGTACTCCTAGAGGCTTTGTGGAAATATTATTTTGGATTATTTTGACTTTAAGTTCCCTATCTTGTCAGCTTAGTATGTATATATGTCTCCGGATGTGTTGGATTGCCACTTTTACCAATTTGATATTGTCTTGATGTCCCTTTAATTATACTATTCGTACTTTAATTATGATCTCACCGCTTCAAAAAATAGTATTTTAGTCATTATGCTTTATGGCCTTGTCAGCCCTCATTGTTTCCTCTTAGTTATTTTTTAATAGCTAGCTCTTTTAAATAAGATATCGAGTGTCAGTTCAGTGTGCCCAAGAATGGCGCGTGACAAGTTATACCTACACCAAATTATTTGGTACATTTTAAAATTTACAAAAATGAATATAATTATATCAAACCATACCAAAGAAATTTATATAGGTAAAATATATTTTAATTTTAATTTTAAATAATGAATTTTTTAGATATTTCTCTTAGGCCTGGGTTCGTGAAAAATACTACAAGCCAATTATAGCTTTCATAATTAGTTTTATATAACAATTTAGTGAACTATCATACACTTTAGATGAAAAGTTGGAATTCGATAGTTTTTCAAAGTTGGATACATACTTAGGAGTTTAAATTTTTTTGATAGAAATGTGTCTCATAATATGCGAGGGTCTACTTCCGTTTAAGGGTTTAGGAAAGGGAAAAAACCTAATCCTCACAGATTAGTGAAAAAGTTCAAAAGTCCTTAAAACTAATTAAAAGGGACAAGGGTCGTAGTGAATAAAAAATCCAACGAAGAGTCGGGGTTGAATCCCACAGAAAATGATATATCGTAAATAATCCCTATCAAGTAATTTGGATTTGAAGATCGCTCTTTGGCAATGGTAAGAACAAGTGGGTAGATACTTCCACCTATTTAATATAAAGCACTGGTTGTCAATTATCACAATTAAACTAAAATATCAGATAATTCAAAAGTTAATACGCAATCTAGGGGTGCGGAGATTGAAAATCAGTGTCACATTGGGGTAATTGTGTTTCTCTATAGTAATGAACATTCATGAATAGGCTAAGTCATCTTCGTTGACACTAAAGATCTTTCGATCTCAAAGCATCTATGCATACATTCTCTTTTTGGTCACATCTACATGCCAACCTAAACAACTCAATACCTTACTATATTCTCTCTTTGAAGAACAAGGCAAATAGATCCGACCCATAATCTTTATTTTCATGCAAGTTAGAGACATCAAACCTAAATGACAAGTATCATACTAATTACCCACTCCAATCAATCTCTTTTGAGCATCAACCGGAGACCGAAAGTAGGAATTAAGTTTGCAACCTTAACCCATAAATAAATCTCATGCTAATTAGACAAAAGTCAAGCATAAACAGTAAAAAAAATAGAGCATAGCACAATACCCACTACATTAAATCAACACCCAACCCCATAATTTCACCCCTAGATCTTGGGGTTTTAGTCACCTATCACAAAAAGTAAAGAGATTATACCTTCCATGAAAGGAGCCATGGGTAACATAAAATTAAGCAATTACAAGTAAACTCACTTTGGATTCAACTTCAATTTTTCAATTTCAAGCACAAAGTTGTAAAACCCCCAAAGCAAGAAAAGTATTCTTCAAAGATAAACTGTTCTCTCTCTAAACTCTTCACACACTTTGATATGATATTCTATATTCGATGTCATCTGATATTTAATTTCATTCTCCTATAGGCTATTTATAATTTCCCAAAATTAGGCCCAAAATTCCAATAGGTGATTCAATCGGCGACATAAGTCGAGCTCACCGTACTCGTTCGGTGCATTGCGTCTTGCTCCTTAACTATCCTTTGATCCTCTAGGCTTCAGGTGTTTTGAACCTCAGTTGGCGAACTCGATTGTGTCACCCTTTCACATTTTGTGATTCGTTGAGTACCACCTTGGTTCGCCTTTCAAACATTCATTTTTTTCTTTTCACACTGTCATTTTGAGCGATGTTCATCAATGTCGCCTTTCTCATTCGGCACATCTCCTTCTCTACTGGTGTCTGCCGACCTGATTTAATAGACACAAGTACTATGCACTGTCATTTTGGGCGAGGTCGTGCTTAATTGGCAATCCACCCTTCTTGTTAGGCGATCAACAATGTATGTATGAACTTTTTTTTTGAATTTTTTGGTCATTCTTTCAAACATCAATCCTTGGGTCATGTCCTGAACCTACACCCTGGACGTGGCCGGCACTCGAGAAGCATTACTAATCCCCAAGGAAACCCTTGGCCTGACTGACTACTTAGAGGAAGAGTTACTCAAGCAATAAAAGGCTTAAATATTTTTTTGAACATTTAAACTAAAAAAAAAACTCAATTCAAACTGTGTGTAAAATACTCAACAAAATAAGTAGAGTAGTTTGCACAAACATCTCAAGGAAGAGTAAATACTAAAGACTCCTCAACTTTATTTATCTATGAAGCCTCTATTACTGTAGATGGATCTCAGGACAAGACCTATGACATCTCAAGACAACTGACTAGAAAATAAATTTGAAGTCCCCCAGAATGCAAGGAGGCTCACCCAAGCTATCTGAAGTGCAAACTGATCTCAAGGAAATGTCTATTGATGATCCTGAACAACTGTATCTGCATTATAATAAGATACAAGTGGAACGACATCACTACATTAAATGTACGAGTATGTGATATGGATGACTAAACAAATAACTGAACTAAAGGATCGAAAGCAACTCAACTTAATTAATACATGAACATGAAGTAAAAACCATTTAAGCTTTACAATAATATATGCAATAAAAGCAATACGAAAATCATATACTTTACTTTGTGGGGATTTTCTATAACCGACAACCATTACTATGAGCCTAGCAATGATACAACGTTTCACCCACGTTACAAGGGTCATTCTATACCTTGTCGGGGTATAGGATGCTACTATAACTATTGATCCATCTAAAAGACCTCCTAATAGGCAGTGAGGAGTCGCATGAAGATTCAGTGCTATCCTATCCTACACTGACTACGTATTTTTATGAAACTTTTGAGTTACACTAGACTCATACCAAATTTGGCAATTGATACTACTCCCAAAATAATCAATATCGGTTATGCTCAATTCACCCTTTACAAAGAAATGGACTATTACTTTACTTTACTTATCACTTTGCTCAATTACCCTTTACAAAGAAAGGGAATATTACTTTACTGAAGGACTCTTCAAACATCAATCATACTCTTTCTTTTTCTCAACCATCAAATAGTATATATAAAACCATTTGATTCTTCCAAAAAGACTTTGTTCAAAACTTGCATTTAAAACGTATACTTATGGACTTATCTTTCATGTCAAAGATCGATTTATAAAAGCTGAGAATTTTTATACTTTTATGAAAATAGTGCTATTTTTCAATATAAAAATGATACATTTGTAACCCTTTAAGTTCCCTTAAAATCTTTTTCAAAATCATGCTTTTAAACTTTTCTCTTTAACTAACTTTGGTTTCCAAAATCAATGTAAGGAAAATAACGCGCTCAAAATACATTTAGTAAAACTTAGTATATATATATATATATATATAGAGAGAGAGAGAGAGAGAGAGAGAGAGTTCATATGGAACTAAAAAAATTATCAATAATTCATGAATTTCAATGCATAAAGTATCACAATCTCATAATATAGGAATCACATAAAAGGGAGGGTAGAACCATAGACTTAACTTTCTACTGACTGAATTGAGATGTTGGGTGTGAGGACGAACTAGTCAAACACTATGAATAGCCTTACATAGCTGGGAAAAACAAAGTTTTTTGGCGAAATCGATGAAACTCGAAGAACACTCAAAACCCTAGCTTGTCTTCTCTTGGAACCTTGCTCTAATGTCTTGAAATGTTAATGAACGTAAAATAATTGATTAATACCTCTAAGCCCTTAATTAGGTGTAAAACATCATGGTTTAGATTAGAATAGGGGTTAAAATGGTGTAGTTGAGGTACCAAGCACATATCGGAAAGAACAAAACCATCCTATCCTAAAACACCGATGAGGTGTCTTAAAAGGGAGGTTTAACAGATCATTTAAGGCTCAACTATCCGTGAAACAGTTCACCTGCCATATAGCAGGCCGTGAAACTTCACCTTCCCAACAAGGTTTCACTAAAACAAGCATAACTTTTTATTCCAAACTCGAAATGAGGAAAACTTGGTGGCATTGAAAAGAGGACTCAAAGACCTTTAATTTGATAGGTTATAGGCCACCTAATTCATTAGGTGCTCAGAGATGTGATTGTTTGATGTTTACCTAAAACTTAAAAGTTGATGGGTGACTTGTAAAGATCCCTAAACGGACTATACAAGCCACCACGGGCCGTCTAGGGTCCTGTGCAGGTTATCCCCACCTTGTCAGCCTCGGAAGGTTGGCCACCATGTCCTGAACAGGCCGTGGACCCATAAACAGACCGTTTAGGGTGCCGTGAAGAGTCCACGGTCCATTTAGAGTTTGTAGACTTGCCTGTTATCCCTCTTTAGCCATTTTAAAAAGTCTGATGGGTTACACGAATGATTCAAATTTTAAGAGTAGAGTTGCGAGGTGTGATACACCCAAATTACACCTCCCGAAAGAAGTATAAGTGGTCGTTGTCAAATAAAGAACATAACTTTCAGATTAGGGTCGATCCCACGAGCAATATGGTTCAGACTTGGGCTAACTTACAATTATCTACGTTTAGTGATTTTTTTTTTAAGAAAGTAAAAAAAAGGGAGAATTTGTAAATAAAATAATAATTTGTTGATTTGTATAAATAAGTAACAAATAAGCAGGATTCACAGTTTGAAATATCAATATGAGATGAAAACTAGGGCATAATTGTTCCCCACAAGCTCTTAACGGAGTATTCCTAATAATAGTAACTCTATTCTAGTGTTAGCATGCAAGGTTGATAAGCTAGGTGTCCCTAAGTGATTGGTCCTCCAAGTACGGAATTTCACCACGCAACTTGGTCCGTCTACGGATGTGTACTTTACTAACCCTTTCCCTTAACCCCGGATTATAAATATATTATTTGTATATAGTTACCATGTTTGTAAATTGGCAAGCGAAATATACCCAGTCTTTACGCTATATGGCCTTGTAGGGCCTCATTGCTTCCATCTAATTATGGTTCAATGGATAGCTCTATTAAATAAGGTGTCGAGTGTCATTTGTGTGTGCCATAGACTGGTGCATGAATAGTTATAGTTGCATCGAATTATGTGGTACGTTTAAAATTTTACTAAAATGAATATAAAAATATCAAACAATACCAATGAAATTCATATATGTAAAATATATTTTAATTTTAATTTTAAATAATGACACATTTAGATATTTCTCTGAAGACTGGGTTGGTTAAAAAGACTACAAGCCAATTTTAGCTTTCAAAAACTAATTTTATATAACAATTTAGTGAACTTTCATACACACTCATCAGAGACATTAGATAAAAAGTTTGAATTCGATAGTCTTTTCAAAGTCGGATACATCCTTAGGAGTTTCACAAATCTTGATAGAAATGTGTCTCACAAAAACTCGAGGGTCTTCTTTTGTATAAGGGTATAGGAAAGGAAAAAAACTTGATCCTCATAGATTAGACAATCCATCAATATACCACACTTTTAAAATTTGAACCAAAGTTACTTAAGTTCAAATAAATCCGCAACTATTGTACTAGATTTTGCCTTGAAATGAAGATTATTTTCATGGAAAGTACTTGTTTTGCTTCTTTAATAAGTCTACATAGACGAATTCAGTTAGGTTGCATTATAAGGTTTCATATTTAGATGGTTAAATAAAAACATAAAAAGAATGTTAGAAAAGGATAAAAAGTGTCCTCTTCAATAAATAACAACCTTCAAATCGATCACTTGTAAAACATTTATTTGTTGAAATAAAAATTAATATAGATAATTTGATTAATCAAGGGTACAATTGTATACACAAGTACAAACATATTGGCCAATAGTACCACCACTTTAGCAAAGACCATTCCCATTGTGTTTCTCAAAGCATTCTTTTTTGCAATCATAAAGTACACTTGCTTTTGGATTTAGAATTTTGGTACATCTGTGTTGTGCATTCAGTTGACTAATATCCAATGTAGCTGTGAAATTCATGAAAAACAACATTTGATTACACACATGCAAAAAAAAAGTTTGGATTTTTTTTTCCATCATAAGTTTATGACATTATTATCTATGTGTGCATTGTCATGCAAAATTAACTGAGGGCCATATACATAATCGGTCAGAGTAGTAACCTATTAATTTTTTCTTCTATGAACATAGAGAATTTTTATATATTCAGGTGAAGTTGACCAATAACATTAGGTAATTTATTCTCTATATAAACTCAAAGATGGTTGCTTGAAAAACAAAGAAACAACCTATTACAACCAATGAAATTACACTTATATTTCATGAAACATTTCTCAAATTCTCAGTATATAATATTTATAACTCAAAAGTTTAAATATCAATATATCAAAAAATTGAAGAGGCTAAATTTCAAATTTAAAAATTACTAAAGAATATAAAAGACAAACCTGAAATAATTAGAAGAAAACAAAGAGCAAAGTTCAAAAACTTGTCCATTCTTAATCAAAATTAATCTCAAGTTAATTTCAAAGGTATACTATAGTGCAAAGTGTAAGAGGCTATTTCTAGTGTCTTTTTGCAAGATTTTGATACCTTAAAATAGAAAGTAATATCAAACTCATTTATTTATTTTCCCATTTATAATATGTTTCCTTGTTGAAAAGTTATGGAAAGTTGTTCAAAAGTTTGACTAGGATCAGATCTTTGAAGATTTACATGGTAAAATAATTATTTATATTCTAATTCGAAATCATATATATAATATATATATATAATATAAATAATATGATAGAATAGAATGGTAAATGTAAAAGATCAAACCTAAAAGAATTGACCCTATTTTAATCTTGAATTTTTTTTCCCCATTTTTATACAACTAGCTATTAGTACTTAAATATTTTTGAGAAAGAGAAAAGTTGTATATCATAAGTTTTGTAAAAAATATAAATAATTAATATTAGAGTGTTATTTTCTGACAAAAATAAAAATTGCATTCAGATTGGAGGTTCCAACAACAGTAACATACCAAATGTAATCCACAAGTGAGATATTGAGTGAGTAGAAATCCAGCATACTTTATCCTTACCATAATGATGTAGAGAGGTCATATTAAAAAAACTCAGCTTAAAAAAATATTCGATGAAGGATTAAAGAAAATAAATAATTAAAATAGCAAGATACAAAATAAATAAGCAATTGATCATAGTAATTGTAACACCTTGGAAAAAAGACTTAGAAAATGTAGCAGAAAAACACCAGAAATATTGAACCACGATAGGGTTCACGGACCGCGAAAGGGACAACGGTCCGTCGACCTTGCCATGGATTTACACCCAGCCCAGGACTGGTAGACCTCGGGATGCTTCACTGGTTGTGGACCATCTCACCGGCCGTACTGGTGCTTGTGGGAGTCAGGCAGAGTTCAACAGGCCCATATATCAGACTACGGGGTCCTTCACGGGCCGTGGTCCTGATGACGGACTGTGGTAGTGGCCGTGGAAGGCCACCCTTAGAACCAGTAGCCACTGGACCAAGGACCACGACCAGCTTGATGGTCCGTGGACCCTTTGACAGTCTGTCACAGGGGTCATGGTCAACTACGTTAGACTTTTAAGTCAGGGGTCATTTGGTCATTTCCTTATGAATTGGACCCCTAAACTACATCGTTTAGATAAGTTTTAGCCAAGTAACTTAATCAGAACTTACCCTAACCAATTCAACCTAAAATAAATCGATCAACTAAGAAAAAAAAGAGAAAGCAGCGACCAAACCCCTCTCTAAGAACGTAGTAATTTTCCCTCAATTTCAGCCCCGAAATCAAAAAAAAATTCCGTGGAATTTATCACCAGGTATGTGGGATTTCACTAGTGGGTTCCTTTCACCCATTAGGTCCCTAAAATTCAGTCAGATTCTTGATTCCCTTCATATTATCTAGACCTAAGGTTTCTTGAATGTTAGAAATTGTTGTGAATTAGTTGTTAGAATATTCCTAATCAGATTTTCATG
>JAJOOO010017309.1:0-22242 GCA_029582685.1 Solanum piurae
ACATCCTCAAAAGAAATAACTAGGGAAAAGACCAAAATGCCCTTAATGATTCCCGGACGGATTCCCTGCCAACTGCCCAACTTTCAACGGGCATAACTTGCTCATACGAACTCGGAATTGAGCAAACTCAACGGCGTTGGAAAGATCGTTCCACAAGCTTCACAACCATAACTGGAACTACTCCTAACTCATCCTGAGCTGGAAGTTATGACTGCTCAAAGTTGGCCAAAAACCACTGATTTCTACACTTAGCCAAAATTTCCAGATTTTTAAATCCTTTCCAAAAAAATGAAAATTTCAAATTCTAAGCCTCTTCTTAGCTATTTCAAATTGTCGGATGTTACAGAGGAGCTCACTTTGAGAGAAAAATATTGACTCTAGAAATTATACCTCATGTTTTGGTAATGTCAATTATTGTTAGTTCTTCTTCTTTATCTTCGAGGATGAACATGGTTTTTAGTGGTGGATAATATAATGACCCAAAAGGTCATTTTTGGATATTTTTATAAAATTACCATTTTACCCCTCTCGATAGTTGTCTCGAGTAATTTCTTATCAGTCGATAAAGTGTGTTTGGGAATTTTTTTGAACTATAGTGATAATTTATTTAAAACCCTATACTATTTGACCATTATATATTAAACTAAGTAGTAGGGTTTATCTGATTATTTTTATATGAAAGAAAAGATAATAAGAAGAGGAGAAAATTTCCTGCGTGGTGTCGGACGAGAGGGCACCGACTTCAGGTAAGAATTGTTCACAATTTTTCATCACCGAATGCGATCATGAATTTCTGTAATATTTAATTTTGGTTAGACGTTAGTGGAACAATCTTTAATATACTATAGTTGAATTTGGATTGGAATATAAATTGTTCAATGCGTTTGGGGTTCTGTGATATAGTAATTGTTGCCAATGATTGGTGCAGTGGCAATTAGTTTTGCACCAAAAGGAAGGATATTATTAGCGTACTGTTTGTGTTTCTTGCCTTTCTTTTTTTTAATGTCTTGAAAATCATCACATTATTATATTGGTTGGAGGATTTGATTATTGATAATTTAATAAATGGTTGATATGTAATGATTGCTATACTATGTGTGGTTAGCAATTAGAAATTAGAATTGGAGATACAGGACGTATGTATTCTTAGGTTCGGAGGTGGTGTTCTTTCCGTGGATGATTGGTAATTTGACTTAATTTTTTATTATTATCACATTATGAGTTAAGTTTTGACATATTGAGATAGGTAATTAAATATTAAATATATCCTATCATATAAATATAATTAGATTTATGGTATTGGAGAATGGAAATTTAACCCTAGACTTGAAATTTGGAAATATGAGCGTTGACATGATAATTGGCATCAAAATTTAGGAACTTGATTTTAAGTTTGTATAAGTTTTTGGGTCTAGGCTAGACCTATAGTAATATGGTTGTTGTTAGTTTTGAAAACTTATTGTGATTAATTATTTGAATAGATTGCATTGATTTGGAAGCCTAACGAAAGGGAGAGGCTCAAGTACTCCCGGAGTGATTGTTCGACTATTTGAGGCAAGTGGATTTCTAAACCCTTGTTAAGTGTATGAAATTCGTGTATTTCCTTCTAATATGTGTTTGGGGTAATGAGACTTGGTGATGGGTTGACTTGTCCACATTGATTAATTGTAATGATGAAAAAGGGGTAATAAAAGGTAATGTGATTAATTGTTTCTGTGTGATATGTTGAGAATGGTTTGAAAGGCTTGTTGAATCACTGTTGATGTTGTATCATGATTGTGTTGTTGTGAATTGTGCAATATTATGAAAATGGTCATCTCCTCATTATTTGTGCATGTCATTTGCATTGTTCTGAGACATGGTTGTGACAACTGTTATGTGAATTGAGAAAGAATAAGAAATTACAGTGGATGTACCATTTCGAGGGACGTATCCCGCGCCGCGATGGATACTATATTTCGAGGGATGTATCGCGCGCTGCGACGGTTACTATTATCAAGGATCGTATCGCACGCCGCAATGGATGCATGGACAGATATGTCCCCATAGGTCCCGGACGGAGAGACAGTGGGTGTGTATCACTAGGTCAGACATGCATCACTATACTTGACATTGCATTCCATTGCATTGCACATATTTATCATTAGTGAACTTGATATTGTATTTTGCTGATCTTGAGAGAGGCCTTGTGAGTGCCTCTCTGTGGAACTTTGTGAGTGCCTTTCTGTGGAATTTGATTGATGAATATTGAGCTTGTTGTTGAGGATATGTAATTGTTATAGTGTTGTGGTTGAGCTGTGTGCAATGTGAATTATGAGTTGTTAGGTTGGGCTGGCTTTATGCAGGTTGTAGTTGTGGAGCTTCAGTTGGGGTCTAAGGAGTACCTGTATTCTATCCCCTTAGCTTGTGTTTAGAGGTTTACTTACTGAGTACCGTGTGGTTTGGTACTCACCTCTTGCTACTACATTTTTTTGTAAGTTATTAGCCCGGACCTTTGTGATATTTTCTCTTCTCCTTGTCTAAGGCTTCTTGTGGAGGTTTGTGAGGTAGCTGCTTGTCATTTCAGCGGACCTTCTTTCTCCTTAATTATGATCTTATTCTATTCTAGAAATAATGTCATTTGAAACTTGTATTTTCTTTCAATTTTGTTATAACACATTAGAGGCTTGTACACATGACAACCAGATTTTGGGGTATTTTTGAGTTGATTATAAAATTTTCGCATTTTACTGTAATGGTTGGGTTTAGGCTGACTTTTCTTGGTGGAATAAGACAAGTGCCATCACGTCTATTTTTGGGTCATGACAATATTTGATACAAATCAAACAGAAAAGTAATTAAGACACTTAAATTGGATATAAAAAAAGTACTTAGAAACACTTAAATATAGAAAGAAACACTCTATTTAATACATATAAAAGAGAAAAGTAGGCCATTTAAATTACATACAGAAAAAGTACTTAGAATACTTAAACAACGATTCATTTTTATAACGTAAACACATGAATTAACGTTACGCTACAGGTGCCACTTTTTCTCCATCATCATCCTCGTTATCATCACTTTCAAACTTTCTATTCAAACAGAAGCTATTTACTGGCCTTGCTAGTTCTATCATATCGAAGAAAGTGACAAAAGATGTTGCTTATTTCATATTGTTTTTAAAAAAAAGTTAAATAACAATAATGACGCAGTATGTCGTTTGGTAGCAATGCAGTTCGTCGCTTTTTGAAAAGCGTTGAAGACAAAAGCGGAGAAAGTGATTGCATCGCTTTTCCGTTATTTTGACCGTCATTTTTCAGCAGTTTTTAAGTAGTGATATTTATGCATCAAATATAAATAAAATTTACATAATATGATGTTGAACATGATAATCTCACTTAAAAGGGTCATAAAATACATATCTGATGTGGAAGATATAATAGCGATAAATTGAACCAACAAATTTTGTTGATAAGTTAGTTTCTACCTCCCTCTTTTTTCTTTTCCTTTTTGATATAAAATTCATCTGCTCATTCACCTTGGTAATGGAGGTTGCTCAAATTCCTATTTTGTATATTATCTAAGTAGAAGAATACAAAAGGGGATCAATTCTTACCTCTAATTACAAGACTATGCAAAAGGAAAGGGGGAGCAATAAGCTCCAATCTAAAGGTAGCTAAGAAGGATAAAAAAAAAATACTACTTTCTTTAGTCCATATTAAGTAAATTGTTAGATTATGACACATCTCTTCATAATATTATTTTAAAACATAAATAAAATGCTATTTTTTTTTTATTATTATTTTTGGAAATATTTTTATGTAGTCGATTTTTTTAGAGGTCTAGTCCTTGTCCCCCTCTAACTTTGTATCTTTTTTTGGACGAATAGATATGGTCTGAGTCAAGTCTAACCCCCACACTAAGTGCTCACAACCTAGTTGATGGCTCAACTTTTATTTTTATTTTTATTTTTAAAAACATAGATTAATTTACAGAATTTGTATAATTTAAAACATGGTTAAATTTTGATATGAATTATTTTGAGTTCTAGATTTATAATTAACTTCAAAATTATAAAAAGAGCTATTGAAAATATAATGAGAAAAAGAAGACGACAATAAATTGAAATTTGTTTACTACTATTGTTGATATTATTCTTTAACAGTCATTCGTTGCATGGATATGCTATGCTCTAAGAATAGAAAATTGATTAATAGAATTCGACTCTATAAATATTACATAAATTAATTCATAATTTTTATCTTACATTATGAAATAAGTACACAATTATTAGTGAATATACCCAAACCTTGCTAATTGAGAAAACACCACATCTTATATCATTGTCATCACTACTATAGTATTTTTTTTCTTAATTAATAGAAAGACTAAGGGATAACACAAGAGCTAATAAACTTGTCCCTCAGGATTGGCTTCATGTTTTCAAAGCAACATAACTAAGAAATTACGTTGCAGGTGCCACTTTTTTTCCGTCATCATCATCGCCTTCAAACTCTCTATTCAAATCGAAGCTAATTATAGGCCTTGCTTCCATCCTTCCAGGCTGAAATGGCGATGTATTTCCCTTCAAAATCACCATTTTAATTTGAAATAAAATAAAAACTTAAATATTAAGACCTAATTGTTAATTAGTTATGAGGGTGTTACTAGCTCCTCCTCTCTGTCCTAGTATTTATAGTAATGGAATGAATGACATTTGGAGAAAATATCGAGTCGTTACTTCTAAAGAGAGTTTTCTCCTTATCATGCATCAACAACAAAATCAGCTTTCAGCAGCAATAAATATGCATTCCAGCATTGCCATTAGATTAAATACGGCTATAGAGTAAGACACTTGAATTGGACATAGAAGGAGTACTTAAAAAGACTTAAACATAGAAAGAGACACTATATTTGATACAGATCAAATAAAAAAACTAAGACACTTCAATTGGATACAGAAGAAGTATACATAGAAAGACTTAAATATAGAAAGAGACACTCTATTTGATACAGATCAAAAGAAAAAGTAATTAAGACACTAAAATTGGATATAAAAGGAGTACTTAGAAAGACTTAAATATAGAAAGAAACACTCTATATAATACATATCACAAAGAAAAGTAGAACATTTAAATTAGATACAGAAAAAGTACTTAGAAAGACTTAAATAATGATTCATTTTAATAAAGTAAATACATGAACTAACGTAACGCTTCAGGTGCTACTTTTTCTTCATCATCATCCTCGTTATCACCACTTTCAAAATGTCTTTTCAAACGGAAGCTATTTACTGGTCTTGCTAGTTCTATCATATCAAACAAAATAACAAACGACATTGATTATTTCATTTTATTTTTTAAGAAGTTAAATATCAATAATGACACAGTCTGTCATTTTATAGCGATGTCAGCCGTTGCTTTTTGAAAAGCGTTGAAGACAAAAGCGACGAAAGTGATTGCATCGCTTTTCTATTACTTTTGACCATCATTTTTCAGCAGTTTTTAAGTAGTGATATTAATGCATCAAATGTAAATAAGATATACATATCATGATGTTGAACATGATAATCTCACTAAAAAGCATCATAAAATACATATCTGATGCGGAAGAAATTATAGCGATAAATTGAACCAACAAGTCTTGTTGATAAGTTAGTTTCTACATCCCTCTTTTTTCAGGCTTTCACCATGGTAATGGAGGTGCCTCAAATTCCTATTTTGTATATTATTTAAGTAGAAGAATACGAAAGGGTATCAAATCTTACCTCTAAATACAAGACTATGCAAAAGGAAAGGGGGAGCAATAAGCTCCATTAATCTAAAGGTAGCTAAGATGGATAAAAAAAACTATTTTCTTTAGTCCATATTAAGTAAATTGTTAGATCATGACACATCTCTTAAGAAAATTATTTTAAAACATAAATAAAGCTCTATTTTTTCATTATTTCCTTTTTTAAAAAAAATATTTTTATGTAGTCGATTATTTTGTTAGAGGTCTAGTCCTTGTCCCCCTCTAACTTTGTATATTTTTTGGAAGAATAGATATGGTCTGAGTCAAGCCTAACCCCCCACACTAAGTGCTCACAACTGTGGTGATGGCTCAATTTTCATTTCTTAAAAAAAACATATATTAATTAATAGATGGTGTATAATTTAAAACATAGTTCAATTTTGATACGAAATATTTTGACTTCTATATATATAAAATTAACTCCAAAATTAATAAAAAGATCTATTCATGATATAATGAGAAAAAGAACAAGAGAATAAATTGAAATTTTTTGCCTACTATTGCTGATGCTATTCTTTAACAGTCATTCTTTGCATGGATATGCTATGATCTAGGAATAGAAAATTGATTAATAGAATTCGACTCTATAGATATAACATATATTAATTCATAATTTTTATCTAACATCATGAAATAACTACACAATTATTATTGAATTGACCCAAACCTTGCTAATTGAGAAAACACTACATATTATCTCATTGTCATCACTACTATAGTATTTTTTTTAATTAATAGAAAGACTAAAGGATAACATAAGAACTAATTAACTTGTCCCTCATGACTGGCTTCATGGTTTCAAACTTTCTATTCAAACAGAAGCTATTTACCGGCCTTGCTAGTTCTATCATATCGAAGAAAGCGATAAATGACGTTGATTATTTTATTTTATTTTTAAAAAATAGTTAAATAACAATAATGACACAGTTCATCATTTTGAAGCTACGCAATCTGTCGCTTTTTGAAAAGCGTTGAAGACAAAAGTGACGAAAGTGATTGCATCGCTTTTCTGTTACTTTTCACCGTCGTTTTTCAGCAGTTTTTAAGTATTGATATTTATGCATCAAATGTAAATAAAATATAATTATCATGATGGTGAACATGATAATCTCACTTAAAAGCGTCATAAAATACATATCAGATGCGGAAGATATTATAGCGATAAATTGAACCAACAAGTCTTTATGATAAGTTAGTTTCTACCTCCCTTTTTTTTCTTTTTCTTTTTAATATAAAATTCATCTGCTCAGGATTTCACCTTGGTAATGGAGGTGGCTCAAATTCCTATTTTGTACATTATTTAAGTAGAAGAATACAAAAAGGGATCAAATCTTACCTCTAATTACAAGACTATGCAAAAGGAAAGGGGGAGCAATATGCTCCAATCTAAAGGTAGCTTAGATGGATAAAAAATACTACTTTCTTTAGTCCATATTAAGTAAATTGTTAGATTATGACACATCTCTTCAGAAAATTATTTTGAAACATAAATAAAACGCTATTTTTTCATTATTGCCTTTTTTGGAAATATTTATTTGTAGTCAATTTTTTTGTTAGTGACCTAGTCCTTGTCCTCCTTTAACTTTGTTTCTTTTTTTTGAATGAATAGACATGGTCTGAGTCTAGCCTAACCCCCACACCAAGGGCTCACAACCTTGGTGATGGCTCAATTTTCATTTTTTTTTAAAACAGATTAAATACAGATGATGTATAATTTAAAACATAGTTCAATTTTGATATGAAATATTTTGAGTTCTATATATATAATTAACTCCAAAATTAATAAAAAGATCTATTGATGATATAATGAGAAAAAGAAGAAGACAATAAATTGAAAAGTTTTGCCTACTATTGTTGATATTATTCTTTAACAGTCATTCTTTGCATGTATATGCTATGCTCTAGGAATAGAAAATTGATTAATAGAATTCGACTCTATAAATATAATATAAATTAATTCATAATTTTTATCACACATCATGACATAAGTACACAATTATTATTGAATCGACCCAAACCTTGCTAATTGAGAAAATACTAGATATTATCTCATTGCCATCACTACCATAGTATTTTTTTTAATTAATAAACAGACTAAAGGAGAACACAGGAGCTAATTAACTTGTCCCTCATGAATGGCTTCATGGTTTCAAAGCAACATAACTAAGAAATTAAGCTGCAGGTGCCACTATTTTTCCGTCATCGTCGTCATCATCATCGTCGCCTTCAAACTCTCTATTCAAACTGAAGCTAATTATAGGCCTTGCTTCCATCCTTTCGGGCTGAAAAGGCGATGTATTTCCCTTCAAAATCACCATTTTAATTTGAAATAAAATAAAAATTTAAATATTAAGACATAGTTGTTAATTAGTTATGAGGGTGATACTAGCTCCTCCTCTTTGTCTAGTATTTTTAGCAATGGAATGAATGACATTTGGAGAAAATATCAAGCCGTTACTTTCTAAAGAGAGTTGTCATCCTATCATGCATCTTCAACAAAATCAGCTTTTAGAAGCAATAAATATGCACTACAGCATTGCCATTAGGTTCAATACGGCTATAGACTTTAGTGACATTACAAAAAAGGAAAATTGTAATAATTTTTTTAATTATTTTATTTGTAGCCAATATTGGTGTAAGTTTTGGATTGTGGGTCGCCCATGTGGACTGACCCAACTCGACCCAATTCTACCGGATCTAATTTTATTTTTCCCTATCGTATTTAATTAATTAATTAATTAAATGAGTAATCTTTTTTTAAACGATAAGAGGGAACAATTAAAAAGTAATTGTTCAACCTCCTCTTAAAAGGCTCCTAGTGGGTGTAACTTTTTTAATACGTAGGAAAACAGACAGAAGCATGAGAACATTGAAATTAGAAAAGAAAAACAGAGAAACCAAAAAGTAATCTGTTTTGCTAGTATGCAATCGACACAATCGTAGATACTTAGTTTGTGAACAAGAACGATCTTTGTTTCCTTGTGATTCAAAGAGAGATCTAGAGAAATTCGTTTCGACAGCAAAATCAACACCAACTATTTCCATTGCAAGTTAAAAGGTACACATCTTGTTGTTAGCTTGCTATTAATATTCCTTCATGGGTATCAGAGATATGTTTAATTGATCCCATTATTCGATGCTTCCATGTAAATTCAGTGTGTTGTTAAACAGAAATCTTCTGTGACTAATTTTTTTTCTTGAAAATCAGTGAAAAGAAAAATTTGGATAAAGTTAGAGTTTTTTTTTACAAAAATTGAATGTGGATTAATTATATTGTAAATAGGATTCTTTGTCCTATAAGATTCTGATTGTAGATAGGATTCATTGTCCTAATATGAAAGAGATTATGTCGTTCTATAGAAAGACTGTTTCTGTTTGTAGAAATCAGGAAATCGGATGTACAATATTTTAGGTCGAAACTTAATTCCTCGTGATCTAATCATTCATAGCTTTCAAAAATATATTATAATAGAAAAATAGATTCAAACCGAGTGTGATATGTTTTTTTGAAAATTGGTTGTTTTTGACTATTTTTTTGTAAAAACTACTTCTGTTGGTTGCAAACTAGAAATTTGTTGTAAAATATTTTAGTTTGAAACATAATTTCTCATAATCTACTCGTTCGTAGCTTTCTGAAAATATATTATAATAGAAAACAGATTTAAAACGAGTGAGATATGAATTTTTGAAATTGGGCTGAAAAACAAAAAACAAAAACGTTTTTTTATGATTTTTTTTCAGAAGAGTTTTGTGTCCTTTTAGGATTACTCCTTTTTGAAAATGAATTTGTGTCCTGTTAGGTTTTTTTTATAATATATGTTTTTATATATTATTTTTTTCAAATATTGGTCTTATTAATTTGTTTAGTCTTTATGTTTCTTAAACAGTTTTTTTGTGTCTTCTACAAATGAAAGTGACATATATTGTCACATTGAATGGTTCAACTATTCTTTTTGTTTCATTGTTCCTATTTCAGACATGGCTGGATAGGAACAAACTCGAATTATTTCAAGTGAAAGTTCTCGATGTCGAGTAAAAAGATAATGTAGAAGAGCACATCGTCGTAGGACATGTTTCTGAGGGAGATAAATCATACGGATTCGTGTCCCGAGGGCGACACATAATCTGTTAAGGAATCAAAGGGTCATTCGATGAGAATGAGATGAAGATCTGAAGGATTTTATATCCTTGAAGATGGATTCTCTTGACTCTTTATTAGACTTCCTCGGATCCTTTAACACGAAATTTGATGAGGTTAATGAAAGTGTCATTCAAGTTGAGGAATGCATTGCATACGACGTTTTGTATCATTTCTTACCAAAATATTGAAAGATTGAACTAATTAAAACTTATTTCGAAATTGGGGATAATGAACCATTATGGAAGTATGTGGTGAATATAGGAGTTAATGGGTAAAACTTCACAACATAAACTTAGTTTAGTATTAAATTTTGTTGTTTATTCTTTATAAATTATGTGATGAACATTTTTTATTATGCTTGAAATATGAATATTTGAGGTTTATCCTTTTTTATGGATTAGTGGATTGTTATTCTATTGCGCTTTATCATATGGTGGTTGATTATTAGACATATAAATCTTTGTGATTATGGTCTAAAATATATTAGTATACATATTAGGAAATTAGTTTCAAATTTTGGTTAAATATTTAGTTCATAGATGATGATTGGATACTTACGTGTCTTTTTGATTTTATATTAAATATGAAACCTTTATGAGAATTAATTTTCTTTAATGTGTATGTTGAGTATCATTGCTGACTTAAACAATGGTGAAAAACTTAACGTGACAATTACGACATCTGGAGTCGTAACATATGGTATGTACTAGAAGAGCAGAATGTTCTGGAAGGTATGAATCATGTTTTGAATCAACCAGAGGGTAACTCCGCACAACAAATAAGGGATATTGAAGCTTACAAAGCTTGAAAAAAATCTAACTACACTACACATGGAATAATATTTAGTTTTGTGGTTGATGACCTCATACATGAATGTAAGGAATTTCCTACTGCATATGCTATGTTGGCACATCTGCGAGGAACGTATGGGGTACGTTTGTAACCCGTCTCTGATAGTTGACTATCAAATTTGACACTTACAAAAAAATGTCATGATCAGAATATCAAACAACACCTTAGGGTAATGTCAAACATGATAGTTCAACTCAAGAGTGTTGGTCATGTTCTTTCAGATGAGCAAAAAGTTCAGGCAGTGATTCAGTCTCTTTCCAATAATTGAGAACATTTGAAGGTTAACTTGACCCATAATGATAGTATCAAAACTTTTTCTGATGTTGCCCGACATGTTGAAGATGAGTGGCTTGGTGCTGCTAAAGTTGCACAACTCTTTTAACCATGAAATCTGAATCGTGACTTGTGTGTCTGCAGTACAAGAAGTTGTTTTGCTAAAGAGATTCCTTGAACATTTGATCATTGCAAAGAATTCTAAGGGTCCCATGATTCTATATTGTGATGATCAAGTGGCTATCGCATACACGAGTGATCCTAAGTATCACAGCAAGACCAAACATATTGACATCAAGTATCACTTTGTGAGAGACATAGTGGCAAGTGGAGAAATAACTTTGCAATACATTCCTACATGATAGATGATCCTTTTACAAAGGCAATATAATCTCTAGAGACTTGTTTGAAAAACATGTTAAGGTTCTAGATTTGTGTAGGATTTGATGATATTTGAGTATTGCAAAATAAATTGATTGTTATAACATTCTCTTATATATAATTCTATTGGATTCATATTCAAAGATAATATGCATGTGATATTTTGTTAGAAATAAAGTGTGTCGAACAAGTCGCGAGATTGGCTCTCTCACACGAGCAATCACCTCTTACGTTGAGGAACATGAAGAGATGAGTTTCACCACAATATCATGACTTGTTTAATGAGCCAGAAAAAAGTTTCTCTAAGAAAATTAATTTAAGGATCACTGAAAAGAGAAACTAGGGTTAAACACTTGGAGGTGTTTAGACCAAGGTCTGTACAATGTTGTATATTCGAAAAAATGAGACACATACATCAGTATAAGGTGAAAACATCGTAGCACGTGTTTCATACCACGTGTATCAAACGATCAATGGGTCAATAAAAAAATGTTCCCTACTTCTTCATTGTGTCAGACCCGGAAGAGTTAAAATGACTTTTCAATGAAATAACCTTTGACCTTTTGTTGTTTCTTGAAGTTTCAATATATGTTGCTACTTTAGCATGTTACTAATAGTCATGAATGATTTGGCAATGCAGTGCATGTCTAGGAAAGCAGTTGATATGGAACAGATAGAATCGAGTGAGGGAAGATTATTAAAATGAACAATTTAACTTGTATACACAAGTCGGCTATTACACTCAAGTGTAATTGTGTATATAAAGTTAAACATGAACTCGAGTTCACCTATTTAAGAGAATGAGGGATCGAATAAGTAACTACTGAAGTAGTGCATAAAGTTTGGGGTATTGTGAGTAATAGTGTCCTTAAAATTGTAGTGAGTTCTTTCCACGTGTGATTGGATTCCTATGTAGGGCTTGTAATACCTTAAAGGTAAGCTCTTCGTGCTCACAGGTCGCACGAACTATTTGTCATATGAATTGTGTGTTTAATTGATGTTGTGTTGGCTTGGGTCTTGTCCACCATGTGCAAAGTGGGAGATGTAAGTTTTGGGTTGTGGGTCACTCATGTAGACCGACCCGACTAGACCCGATTCTGCCCGATCATTTTTGGTTTTGTCCTATCTAATTTAATTAATTAATTAAATAGATAGTTCTTTTTTAAAGGATAAGAGGGAACAATTAAAAAGTAACTGTTCAACCTCCCCTTAAAAGGCTCCTAGTGGGTGTAACTTTTTTAATACGTGAAAAACAGACAGAAATGTGAGAACGTCGAAATTAGAAAAGAAAAACAGAGAAAACCAAAAAGTCATCTTTTTGCCAATATTCAATAGGCACAATCTTATATACTTAGTTTGTGAACGAGAATGATCTTTGTTTCCTGGTGATTGAAAGAGATATCTGGAGCAATTCGTTACGACAGCAAAATCAACAACAATTATTTCCGCCGCAAGTTATAAGGTACACATCTTATTGTTAGTTTGCTATTAATATTCCTTCAATTGGCAAACTTCAAATATTCATTTGCCGTTTCTTCTTGGCAAGGATTTATTTTCTGCTGTTAAAGGTATGTTATAGTTGTTAGTGGACTAAGCATTTCCTTTCTATTTGTTTCACACTTTAGAAAGATGTGTTTTCTAAAAAAACAAATTTTATCACTGTATGATGACGTGATTTTTATATTAATAAATAAAATTACAAAGTTGAGGGAAGCTTAAGCTCGACCGACCGTTTCAAATCACAGTCAATAGTTTTTCATAAAAACAAGGTTCAAGCAAGAACTATATAAATTTTGTACAAATATACAAGTCTAGCTTAATAAGCAAAATTACTTGTAACGTCTCAACTGATTCTATACAAAATAATTTTCCCTCTGCTTATTCCTTAAGAATTTCATTTGTACAAGATCAAATCTGTAAGGGTCAATGGCTATCTATGGGAGGTGAGCATGTGCAAAAATAACACTTTAGAAAGATGTGTTAGTAGATGTTCCTAGTCTTTATGTTTTAATAATTGTTTCTGGTCATGTAATTTG
The DNA here is from genome assembly GCA_029582685.1 of Solanum piurae. Lineage (NCBI taxonomy): Eukaryota > Viridiplantae > Streptophyta > Magnoliopsida > Solanales > Solanaceae > Solanum > Solanum piurae. The sequence continues at coordinate 13,459 of JAJOOO010017309.1, forward strand.
TTTTTTTATTAGGAGTCAACTGCTTTTCCTAGATAATCTGCTTGAAGATCGTTGCTTTGCTTGTTTTTTAAACGATAGAATACTTGTTGAAAATTCATTACAAATGTGGAGCCAATGAAAGTGCTATATATAATTTTAACTTGGAAATTAATTCAACTTTATTGATCATGATTTAACTTGATCGACATATATCATGAAATTAAGATTTAATTTAAAATTGAATATGAATTTATCCTATAAAATTTAAATTTCTACAAGGATACCTCTAAATAAATATGGAATTTCATGATGAAGAAGTATCAAGGAACAACGAAGGTCAAACAAGGGCATCTCCAAGCACTCCGTGTTGAATTTGTCTGTATATAATTCCACTCTATTTTCAAATCATTCTTTGGAGTAAATATGCTATAAATGAGTCATCTTTCAATAAAAAATCACTTTATAAACTTGCGTGTTATATCTTAATTGTTGTTAAATATGATTTTAGAGGCAATTAACATTCTTTGTAAATATTTCTAAAGCTTATAGTGATATTGAATCTAATGATAATTAACTAATGTCGATAAATATTTTAGTAATCTTTATTAATATATATATATATATATATATATTGTCACTAAAAATTATTCCTATTGTAATAGGAACTAGCACGAGAAATTACATTCATCATTGAAAGCCAGTTGCCTGACTTTTTCTATTTGGTCTGATGAAAAATACTTAATTACTGTTTGATTTATTACAACCTAATTGTATAGCTTTATTCATTTAGAAGTACAAGAAAATTGTTTTATGTATTTTTCTTCATTTATTCTTTCATGGTATCAGAGTACTGTTAATTTCACAAAAATGAAGAGTATGTGGATGAGTTAGATGCACTAAACACTTTTTCTGCTTGTAGTTATGAGTGTATGTGGAGAAAAACAAAAGAGTATAAAAGCTCATCAAGATGAAAGGTTGCTTCAGTTTCTTATGGGTCTAAATGACACTTTCATAGGGGTTAGGAGTGATATTTTGTTATCTTCCCTTCTTTCTACTATTGGTCAAGCTTATTCTCTTGTTATTCAAGATGAAAAACAAAGGGAAATTCATACTACTCCTGCTTATCAAGGAGAATCAACATCCTTTCTTGTTGCTAATGCAGGAGAAAGGAGGTTCAATGATTACAAAACTCAACAAGGAAATCCCATTAAGAAAACTTCTCTGGTGTGCAACTATTGTATGAAGATAGGACTGACTATTGATCATTGTTATAAAATTCTTGGTTTTCCTTCGTATTTCAAGTTCACTAAATCTAAGAAGTATCAAAAGGGTACTATTGTTAGCAATGTTTTTATCACAAGAGAAGGTACTCATCAAGGAATGGAAATGATTCAGATGTGAATTCTCTCAGTCAAGTAAACGTGACACAATTTCTGCAACTTTTGCAGAAACTGAATCAAAAGAATGATGGTTCTACTAATGCATCTGCTAACCTCACTTGTACTTGTATGACCAAGTTCTTTAATTCTTATGATTACCTGTTCAAAGTTGACAATTATTCTTGGATATTAGATAGTGGAGCATATGAGCATATGACTTTTGATAGAAGTTTTTTCACTAATTTCAATCATTTGCCTAAACCTATCATGGTAACTCTACCTAATTCCCATAAAGTAAAGGTTACTTAGGATCTGTTTCTCTTTTTTTTCAATCTAGTTCTACAAAATGCTCTCTATATTCCTTCTTTTAGATTTAATCTTATCTCAATTCACAAATTATGTAAACAACTTCAAAAATATATGCTTTATACCCCTAATGCTTGTTTCATGTTACAGGCCCTTCACTGAAGAAGCCTCTAGTGCTTGATAAAGAACAAGGAGGTCTATATATCTTCAAGTCAAGTTAGCCAACAGTTTCTACAAAGAACCTACCTTGTTCGAGTCTTCATAGTCTATTGTTTTCAAGTTCTTTAATAAATGTGTTTACTTCTTGTTCTAGTTTCTTTGATTTCAATGTAAAAGAGAAGCTATGGCACTATAGGTTAAGCCATATGACAATGAGTAATATGAAGAAAAAATTTCAATTCTCTAAATTTTGTTGAAAGTTATCTTCTCCTTGTGTTATTTGTCCTATGGCAAGTCAATCAAAATTATATTTTTATTCTAGTGCTATTTGTACTAAGGCTTCTTTTGACTTAAATCATGTGAATAGTTGGGGTCCTTATAAATCTACTACACATGATGGGTATTTGTATTTTCTTACAATTTTTTTATGATTATAGTAGAGCTACTTGGATTCATCTACTTGGGAGTATATCAAATGCCTTCTCTGTCCTTCAATCTTTTATTTCTATGGTAGAAAGACAATTCAATTCCAAAGTTAAAATTATCAGAACTGACAATGCTTTTCAATTAGGTTGTGGAAAAAATCAATCTAATATGTTCTTTTCAAAGGAATTATTTATCAAACTACTTGTGTCGACACCCCACAACAAAATGGAGTAGTGGAGAGAAAACACAAGCATTTATTGAAAACATCAAAAGCTCTTTTATATCAATCTCACCTTCGTATTAGTTATTGGGGGAATGCTTGTTAACAACTACTTATCTTATAAATAGATTTCCTTCTAGTGTTTTGAATTCAAAAACCCCTTTTGAGGTTATGTTCAAAGTTAAATCATATTATTCTCATCTAAAGTATTTTGGTTTCTTGTGTTTTGTCTCTACTCTTCCTTTACATAGAACTAAATTTGATCCTAAAGCTTCACCTTGTGTGTGTATAGGCTATCCATATGGTAAAAAAGGCTACAAAGTGTTGGATCTACAAACCAAGAGAATTTCAGTTTCCAGGAATGTTATATTCCATGGAGAGTATTTTCCTTTCCCTTCACAGTCTGATTTATGTTCTACTTTATTTCCTTCTGATTATCCCTTAGAATCTCCTTTTCCCACATCAAATTCAAATTCTGATTATTCTTCTAATTTTGTTAATGTCCCCATATCTACTAGTCCTTCTAAATCTCTATCTCTTTTCAATGTTACTTCACATATCAATTCCTCTCCTGATATATCACCTATACCTTATTCTCCATTACCTATTGTTCAAACTATACTTAGAAAATCTTCAGCAAATCACCAGAAACCTGATTACTTAGAAGACTATATTTTCAATGATCTCCACCTTATTGATGTGACATCTTCTTGTTTTCTAAGTCCTGTTACTCCCGAGTTTTTATCTTTTAGTGATTTATCTTCTAACAATCAAATCATCCTCAATTCCATTACTAGTATACATGAACACATTAACTATATCCATGTATCTCACCATCCTGGTTGGCAGGAAGCCATGGATAAAGAACTTGCTGCTCGAAACCTTAACAACACATGGGATGTTGTTGTGCTTCCTACTGGTAAGAACAATCTGCCCTCTAAATGGGTTTATAAGGTAAAGCAACACTCTAATTAAAGTATTGAAAGACTAAAAGCTATATTAGTCATTAGAGGTGATTGCCGAGAGAAGGTATTGATTGTAATGAAACTTTTTCTCCAATAGTCAAGATGACCATCAGGTGTATTCTAGCTTTTGCACAGAAGAATGGATGGGGTCTTTTCAATTAGATGTGAATAATATTTTTCTACATGGTGATTTAATTGAAAAGATTTACATGAAATTTCCTCCCTACCATGCACCTCCTTCTCCTAACAATGTATATTTGCTTAAAAAATCCATTATGGACTTAAGCTAGAATCCAAACAATGGTATGCTAAATTCACTTATGCTCTCAATTTTGAAGATTTTAGTCATTCTGTGAATGATTATTCTCTTTTTTTAAAAGAAATCTACCAATTCTATTTCTATTGTGGCAATATATGTGGATGACATATTGTTGACATGAAACAATGAAGCTGAATTACAGGCTTTAAAACTCTTGGTCAGTTGAATTATTTTCTTGGGATGGCGGTTGTGATAGAACTTACTGGTATGATTATTTACCAAAGGAAACTCACATTTGACTTGCTATAGGAGTTTGATTCTGTACATTTATCTCTTGTTTCTTCACCTTTGGATCCTACTGTCAAGTCACTAGCAAATCAAGGAATCCCCATAAAAGTTCCTACTCTATACAGGCGTTTGTTAGGTAAGCTCAATTATCTCACACATACAAGGCCTAATTTATACTTTACAGTGCAACATCTGAGTCAATATATGCAAGATCCTCGTGAACCTCATCTTGCAGCTACTTTACGGGTTCTTTGTTACTTGCTCAAAGATCCTGGTATTGGTCTTTTTATGTATGTATGTGCTTCTTTCAAATTGATGGCCTTTTCTGACTCCAACTGGGTACTTGTCCAGATTCACGAAGATCAGTGAGTGGATTTTATATTTCCCTCGGGTCTTCTCCTATTTCATGGAAAGCTAAGAAACAAACATCAATTTCTCTCATTTCTATTGAAGCTGAGTATAGATCTATGAGGAGGGTTGTAGCCGAGCTTGCTTGGTTGGTTCACCTATTTGATAATCTTTGAGTTACAATCTCCTGGCCAGGAGCCTATACCCTGGGCGCGACTGGCACTCGAGAACCATTGTTGGCTCCAAGCGAACCATTGGCCTGGAATACTCCGCGAAAGACTCTACTCAACATTTAAAAGAAATCAAATGTAAACTTTACTCAACTGTCTCAAAGTAAACTTAGAGTGTTTTAGAAAAAAGCATTCAACTTGCCTAAGTGGCAACTCAAGTCTCAACATAACAAATGAAATTGAAAGGACTCATGGGCTAGCATCTATCTATCTATGATGCCTCTACTAACTAAGATGGATGTCGGGACAAGACCCACGACATCCTAAATACAAAATGAAATGACTGAAAGTAAACAAGGGATTCCTCCGGAAGAAAGGAGGCTCACCAATGACTCTGAAGCTCAACTAGATCAACGAGTTGCTGGATGCTGATCCTGGTTACCTGTATCTGCATCATAAAAAATGCAGGCCAAATGGCGTCAGTACACAGAATGTACGAGCATGCAAGGGGAACACAGAACATAGACTGCAAGCTTGAACTGATAAAAAGGAAACATACTCACCTCAACAGTACTCAACTCTCGGATACTCAACTAAATACAAAAATAAAAACAACAATAAAGATGTAGTTTATATAAAGCATTTAAAACAATAGATATCAACTCAATGTATTAAAAAATACAATAATAACTCAGATGTATGTAAAAATACAAAGTAAACTTTGTTTGGGAGATTCTCTAACCGATAACCATCACTATGAGCTATGTGATGATACATCGTCTCACCCACGCTGCCAGAACGGTCTTATACCTTGTCAGGATAGAGAACGCCTCAACTAAGTGGATCCACTAGTCTATGCTAAAAACATTAAGGAATCATCTAAAAAGTATGGCCTTTTCTACCCACGTTGGCTACATGGTTTATGGGGACTGTGAGTTGTATGAACTCTCCCCCATATCGGTGCTCAATACTACTCCCAAAATATACTTAGTTCATTATGTTTTTAAAAAAACATTTCGTCTTCTCAACTTTGAGATTATTACTCAAAAGGTTCCTCTAAAAAGAAATAGTGTTCAAAACTCCTCAAAAGTCATTTGGAAATCTCAGTTTCCTCCTCTTTTAAAATGTGAAAACATTAACTATTGGGAATGCTTAGTTCCCATATATATTCATTTTGGAAAAAAATGAACTCAACTTTACTCATTTTCATACTCAAGTCTCAAAACAAGTTTAAAAACAATGTAAAAGACTTCTCAAATAGACTTGGAAGACTCTCTCAACTTGACTCTTAACTCTAATTCAAATTATGAATTCAAGGTTATGATTTGTGATAGAAAAGATATCGTGATGATGACGAGTGTTTTAGATAGTTGATCATGATAAACGGTTGAAAAATACTGTCTGGGGAGCAAGTCCACGACACAGAGATGAATTTAAATATTTGGTCGCAAAATAATTTTGAAACAGTGGAGTCCGCATCCTCTCCATGACGCGGAGGGAAAATTTGTTCACTGAGGGAGCAAGTCTATGACGCGGACTTACATGCCAAAACCAGTCTCACTTTTCCTTCTTCTCTCAAACCCGATTCAACTCATACCCACTGAAACTCTACGATTAAAACTTTCAAATTTCTATAACCCAGTACGATTTTAGCAAAACTCACTCAAGAACTATAAATTTACTCAACCCCTTAGCTAAATATTTGCATCAAAAACTTAACCAAACCTCAAGATTCAAGAACGAATAACAACTCCTCAAGAAACTCATCAAGAACTTAATTTCTCAATCTCTAGGGATGAATTTGAAAATGTAAAACATGATTGGCGTGTGGGTGAACTACCCCAACACTATGAAAACTTACATACCTCTTTAGGAATCAACCCTTGGCGAAATGACCTTCGATTCTGCAAGGAATCTCCAAGAACGCCTTGATTTTTCTCCTTTTTTCTCCTCTTCTTGAACTATTCTCAAACCCTAGGCGTTAATTTAGATTGCGTAAACTGAACCAAATCAGTTTAGACCCCTAAATAATTACTAAAAATGAAATAACTTAATTGAGTAAGAAATTAAAAAAATAAAATACCCCTCTTAAATCCGGGTAACTTTCCTTAACCGGACAGCCCGACTTCAAAAGGGCATATCTCCCTCATACGAGCTCTAAAAATAGCAAATTTGGTGGCGTTGGAAAGAGGATCCCAAGACCTTTCATTTGATATCTTATAGCCCACCTAACTTATCATGTGCTGAAAGTTATAGTCGTTTGAAGTTGACCCAAAACTTACAACTTAAGCATAACTTGCAAAATTTCAGATTTTTTGCTCTTTCCAAATTTGGCGCTTTCTAAATCTAGCTTGTTCTAACACCGGGTGTTACACCTCTCCACTAAAACACTCTTGTTGCAATTCATATCACAAAAAAATTCAGTTTTCCATGAATGGACAAAGCACATCGAGATTGACTGTCACTTCACCCGTCAATAGTATCTCGCCGGCTTAATTTCTTTATTTTTTGTGAGATCTTTTTCACAGCTGGCTGGCATCAATACCAAATAGGTTGTTGGACTTATTTTCATATATTCTACACATACATAGGAGATATGGAGATAGTCTTTTTCCTTTTCTAATTTTGTTATTTTCATATATTCTACACATACATAGGAGATATGGAGGTCTTTTTCCTTTTCTAATTTTGTCATGTAAATATTCTTTTGATATTTTTCCTTTTCCATTTGATCTTGTGAATATTCTTTTAGAGTACCATTAGATGTCATCTTACTTGTATAAATACAACTTAATTGTATATCTTTATTTATTTAGAAATACAAGAAGAAAATTTTCTATCCTATTTTTCATTTATTCTTTCAATTACCTGCAAGGGATATTTTGTGGCTATGGTAGCAGTATCTTATTGCAATAAATGGTCAATGTTGAAGATTTGACTATATAGGAATTTTTCCAACATTACAATATTCAAAAAGTCCTGAATAATATGGAGACACATATATATTAGCCGTCACTCATTCTATTTTTCGTTAATCCATATGAAATATGGTTGGGTCCGATATATTATTTGTATTTTATCTAGTCTGTTCATATCTAATATGATCTGTTTAATTTTGTTATTACTGTTGCTGTTTTTTTTCTTATAAACTCTCTTATTAAAATTTTGTTTTCGCTACGGATTAAAATCTTGTTGAGGAAGTATTCACAATTTGCAACTACAATTTTTAAAGTACAATTTTTTTTTTACATTTTCTCCTCCTCTCCTTCTTAAAAAACCCCAAGAGTGTTTTGCAACAGTTGAATAAGTTTACAGTTCAACACAATTAGAGGTATCACACAAAGAGGAGTTGGTGAACAAATTGCGGCAAATCATTTAATTTTTCAATTCGCAATTGTATTTTCCCCCTACGATTTTCATCACATATATACTTCAATATTATTTATATCATTTTAAAATATTAATATTGATTAGTATGACATACACATGCGTTGATACACGTGCAACACACGTGTTCGAGAATTAGTTCTATTTAATACAGATCAAAGAGAAAAGTAAGACACTTAAATTAGAGACAAAAGGAGTACTTGGAACGACTTAAATATAGAAAGAAACACACACACACACACACACACATATATATATATATATATAAATCAAAGAAAAAAGTAAGACACTTAAATTGGATACAAAATGAATACTTAAAAAGACTTAAATATAGAAAGAAACACTTAGGGTTGTACATGACCGGGTTGGTTCGGGTTTTTCAAATATCAAACCAAACCATTTGTGTAAAAAAATTAAATTTATAAACCAAACCAAACTAATAAAATTCAGATTTTTTTGGATTTTTCAACCTCGGGTTGGTTCGGGTTTTTCAAATACCAAACCAAACCATTGTGTCAAATTTTTAAATTTATAATCAAACCAAACTAATAAACCTCAGGTTTTTTCAGATTTTTGATTTTTTTCAGTAAAGTTTGCATGCAAACATATAATTAACTTGTCTTTCAAAATTTTTTTTAGCCCCAATCAAAATACAATTATCTAAGGTGTTTCTTAAAAAAATAACACAAAATATGAGATGAGTACCGATGACACTAAAATATTCAATAAAAAATAATAATGAAATCATCATATAAAATAAATATTACAAAGTCATAATGAAAATCATCATAATTTAAAAAACTAAATCATGCTAAAATAAGTTTAATAAGTATTAGTTACATTACTAAATATTTAAGAAAAATTAAAATTAGATTATGTATTTTAATTGTCTAAACCA
>JAJOOO010017310.1:0-21488 GCA_029582685.1 Solanum piurae
CAAAAAAAAAAAAAAAAAAAAAAAAAGGTATATCAATATTTGCTTTGAAAGGGCTTAGTTATTATTCTTTTTAAAAATATATATATATATATATATATATATTTCTCTCTTTTTGTTGTTATTGTCAAGTAGTGATACTTAATATTTACTTGATTCTTTTTTCCCTAATTAGTAATTTGCAAAATAAAAAAAAGTAAAATAAAAAATAAATAAATAAATCTTTTTCATATCTACATGTTGCAACAAGATCATTTTTTTTCTTCTCATTATTATTAAATAAATTTTGAGTCATCAAATATTAGTTTTTTAAAAAAAAATAATAATAAAAAATGTATTAAATACCACCATGTGTTCGGTTACGATCCTTGGTGTGTATTTTTGTTTTTTTTTCTAAAAAATAGACTTGTGTGCGGTTACGCTCCTAGGCCAATCAATTTTTATTAAAAAAATAATAATAATTTAGTAACTAACACAAAAAAAAATTTATCCAAAAATTATTTTAGCCAAACATGAGTTAATAAAGCGATCGTGCTAGAATCACGGGACTCGGGGGTGCCTCACACCTTCCCTCCGGTCAATAGAATTTCTTACCCAATCTCTGTTTTCGTAGACTAGAAATAATTTTTTATTTTTTTTATTTTTTTTTATTATCGTGTGACTTGGAACACTAAAAAAAACTCAATTTCAAGTGGCGACTCTAAAAATGATTTTTTTTTCTTCTGTAATTACATATATATATATTTTTTACCCGTCATATCCTTAACAATTGTATGATAATAAAATTGGTGTGACAGATATGGCGACTCTCCTGGGGAATCTTTGTTTAGAATTCGAGCTTTGTACATTGACTATATTTGGCTATTTTGAATATTTGGATAATTTATTTTTTATTTTTATTTTTTATTATATATATATGTATTTATTTTTTTTGCTGACTAATTGAGCTATTTCAATGATTCATTATTTTGATATTGTGCAATTGTATATAAATTGTCTCTTCTCGCACACCCTCTGAGTCTATGGAATTTTTGTTATACACTGTGTGTGCGAATACGCTCCACGGGACTTCTGTCTAGGATGAGTCAGTGTGCGGTTACGCTCCTGATTCTAGGTTTGTCACACATGTTAGGCGGGATTGGACCACCAGTTAAGCCGGAATAGCTCTGCTACCGGTACGCTGACCCTCCCCGGCTCGAGTTGTCCATTCGAGTAAAGCCTGTCTAGACAACTTTCAAATAAAGTGTTAAATCGAGTAAAAACTATCTTTGGTAGGCTACGTTTATTTGCATCATTTGCATTTGACCTAGAAAATCTAAGATGTGTGCTCACTCTAGACCAACATGTTCATTTTATGTGCTACGTGAAAAGAATTTATTCAAAAGGCCTTTACATTGTTGACCAGCTTTATAATAGCTTTGTCTCTCAATTTATTTATTTAAAAAAGGAAAAAAAAAGAAAAAAGAGGTTGAAATGAAGGAGTAGTCTTTCAAGTGTGAGTCCTTCTTTTTTATGAACTACGCACACCTGATTCTCACTAAAATGAGATACGTAGGCATCCCTTCTCGGGTTCGGTGTTTGTAAAAAGGGGTATTTTGATTTTTTTTTACTTTTCTTTCTTCCCTTGGTTAAAGTTTGTCATAAGACATTAATTGGATTCTGTTCAAAGGTACAAATGGCACCTCCGACCAAGGGACAAGGTTCCAAAAGGCCTAGAAGTGAAGGAATTCCAGAGTTCATGATCGTTGACACAATACCCAAGAATTTATGGCGATGGTGGACAGACATGGGGAGTCATGAGCAAAGGAGAGTAAAAGAACATTTGGGACATCTAGTGCATCTAATGGAGATTGACCCTAGAAGGGATGTGATCGAGGCATTGATTCCTTTCTGGGATCCAAAAAACAATGTGTTTCGATTTTCTGACTTCGAAATGACACTAACTCTGGAAGAAATCGCCAGCTTCATGGGGAAGGGGTCCAGTGTTCGGGGTGCTAATCTCCGCAATAAAAAACCTATAATTCTAAAGAACGTGATGCCAAAAAGTTCCTGGAACTTGTCAAGATCAATCAAATAGAGAAGGAGAGTTTGAAAAATGGGTGGGTTTCATTGGACTTTCTATACGAGAGGTATAGTCAAAAGGATGGATTTAAAAACTATCAGAACCAACTTAGCAACCAATGGGGTGAAGAGGCTTGGAAGGTGAATGGATGTTTTGCCTTCATGGTCGCATTTTTGGGGCTAATTATTTTCCCCAAACGGGACAAGCATATTGATATTCGTCTGGCTGGGGTGGTGAAGGCGTTGACCACAATGGAGAATCCTACTATTATTCCTATGATCCTGGCAGATATGTTTTGTGCATTGACTAAATGCATAAATGGGAAAATGTACTTTGAAGGCTGCAACATCTTGTTGCAAATATGGTTTTTGGAACATCTTTATCACCATGATCGTGCACCCAGGTTCACTCCAGACTGGTGTAATTATGTATCCTCCCATAAAGAAAGAGAAGCAAAAATTGATTTTCCAAAAGGAATTATAGCGTGTGAAGAGAAACTTTCGGTGATCACTTCTGATGAAATAGTGTGGAATTAGTACTGGTTCTCGGCGAAGGATGTCATTTGCATGTCTAATGGTATCTCATTTCTTGTGTTGATTGGGCTTAGAGGTGTTCAACCCTATGCCCCACTTCGGGTTATGCATCAACTGGCTAAAGTACAAGAAATCCCACTTAATGATGATATGAGTAGATTTGTATTTGACACCCCGCCAGGTTTTGCCTTTGATAGCACCGATATTCTTAAGATCTAGTTTGGGAGTATAATTTCTGAGCTAAGTGAAATGGTTGTGGAGCAAGATAAAGGAAAAGTGGTGCCTGGCTACCTATCGTGGTTTCGTGATCCATCAATATTTAATGACATTCCCGAAGGATCCAGTAGAAAAAGAAAAGACCAGCACATCATAAGATAGTTGGAAAAGGAGTTGGAGAAGGCCAAAACCACCATTGCCCAGCAAAAAGTTCAAGTCCAAAGAGGAAGAAATATTCAGTTGGAGTTGCAAGATGTGGAAGGGGAACTGAAACATGCAGAGGGGAAATTAGCCCGTTTAGAGGAAGAGTTGGATAGTAGAATTCACTTGGCCCGACAAATAAAAAAGGAGCAGAGTTTTGAAATTTCTCGATTGAGGAGGGACTTAGTGGCATCTGAAAAGGTCGTGAACTACCAAAGGGGAGAACTTAAGCGGCGGAAGGAGAAATTTGAGAAAGAAAGGTCATGTTGGATGTATTTACATGATCAACTTAAAGCAGAGTTAGAAGAACATAAAAGAAAAATCAGTCAGTGTGTCGATATCGAAGAGGGGCAAAGACAAATGATCATTGAGAGAGAAACACTCCGCCATCAACTTGAAGCAGCAGAGGAGCGAGAGGCCCTCTTAAGGAACAATCTTGGTAATCATCAGGTTTGGTTGAATAACTGCTATGAAAATATGGGAAAGGCTAGGCGCCAAGTTCATTAGCTGGCGGAACAAACCTCCTATGTTATTAAAAATCATCGTCGCATGAATGATCCAGAAGTGGCTGAGCAAGCACGGGCCATTGTTCCCCATCTGCCGAAGGTGTTGTTGAATCTGTACGTGACCTTAAGAGGACAAAGAAAGCCCAAGGAAAATGATGAAGATTGAAGAAGAGTTTAGTTGTTTAGTTTGTTTGTTTGTTTGCTTTATCTTGTTTAAGACTCAGTGCTTCAGTTTAAAGTTCGGTGTTCAAAGAAATCATGTTGATCATGGTTGTGTTTAAACCTAGTGGTTTTGTCATTTTTGCTTAAAGTTTTTGGAAATGAATGAAAGGGTTTGGTTTCACTTGTCTAAATTAATGTTGTTGAGTTTCTGAACTACGTAATGATCTGATTCATGCGGCGACATGATACGTAGGCAACCTCCAAAAGGTTCGATCAAAACTTTTTTTTAAAAAAAGAGGGAAGACAATGAGCGAAGCAAAGCTGGGATGAGACAATGGCCTTCTGAACTCATGTTACTATGTGATTAACAAATATGTGATCTATGTCTAACCCCTAACAAGTTTATTCATCTCTTTAGTTTAGTAAGCTTTCGGTGGTTGGTTTGTGGTAAACTGGCAGAACACCCGTACTTTACCAGGTCTAAGGTAAGAGCGTCAATGACAAGCAATACTGAAACTATGGTGAACCCAGTGGATACTCCAATTGATTCAACGACAAGAGAGACAACTACTGTTGAAGAAAATTGGACGTTGAGACATGTTATGGCACAGTTGTGGCAAGCCTGGGCCAATTGCCAAGAACCACCAACGTCTATTCCCGGTTTTCCTGAGATCACTAGTATCTGATCTTCATCTTTTCAGGTCCCGATATCAGATCCTTTTTTCCCTCCGGGGTACGGTCCATTTGATAATTGTGGGGCCGGACCATCAACAACACGCCCTCAAGGCATGCCATTCAGGAATAATCCTACTGTCGCGACAGCTCCACCGGTCTATACTCTCCCACAACCAACTGTGATGCAGAGAGCAGCTCAAGAGGGACAGTTCACCGTCCATCCAGAGCAATACTATAATCCTGGGATAGCATTTGGGGGCCCAAACTCTGTACAATTCGGCTCCCCTATTGATGTTGAGAGGCCCACTCAAGGCTCAGATCAAGAGGAAATGTTGAAGAAAATGAAAAGCATCGAGCAACACATGAAGAGTATGCAAGGGATAGGAGGGCACAAAAGTGTCGCGTTCAAAGACCTGTGTATGTTCCCAAATGTCCAATTGCCACCTGGATTCAAAACCCCTAATTTTGATAAGTATGACGGGCACGGTGATCCCATAGCTCACCACAGGAGATACTGCAATCAACTTAGAGGTGCAGGGGGTAAAGAGGAACTGCTCATGGCTTATTTTGGTGAGAGCTTGACTGGTGTTACCTCAGAATAGTTTATAGACCAAGAGATCTCCCACTGGCACATCTGGGATGATATGGCTCAAGATTTTGTTAGACAATTTCAGTATAATGTCGACATTATGCCAGATCGAAATACACTCTCTAAGATGATATGGCTCAAGATTTTGTTAGACTACCTTTGGGTCTAATCCAGACATTTCTTTGTAACTCCAGGCAAATACATCTTTATACTCCTTGAGTAAGTCAACGTAGGACCTTTCTTCCTCATTTGCTAGTGAAGCATTCACATAAGTGGGTTTTGGATCTTCATCAGTTCCTAGGTTGATTTCTTTCAATGCATCAACTGTCGCATTTACACCTTCTTCAAGTTCGAGTGACGCATACTTAACATTTTCATCTTCTTACGATTCTCCATCATTGAAAGATATATGGTAACACCATGAAACATTCTCCAACTCTCCATCAATTTTAATTGGACAAAAAATATGTCTTTCATCTTCTGTAGTGACATGATATGAAGAACCAACACTTTGTTCATCTTCATCATGTTGCTTGGTGTAGACCACAACATGTGACTTTGCCTTTAGTACTTCTCCACATGAGACCACAACGTTCGTCTGTCGCCTCATTCTAGAAGGGATCAAACTTTGGAAGTCTTTAAGAGCATTTTGATACTTAGGTACAGTAGATGCTTCCATACTATTGTTGTTCTCCAAACCTTGTTTTCTTCCTCAATGGCCCTAACCTCTCAAATACAGAAATCCTCTCCGTTGAGCTTCCAAGTCGATCGAAGACAGAAGACCTTTTGTTAGAAGCAACTGATTCATCTTCCGCAATTATGTAGTTGTTGCTCACCCTTTTTATGGAGATGCGGATAGGTGGAGGTTGTTTATAACCCACCCCTTCTCGTTGTTGTCTCATAGCAGGTTCTGACGGAAGCTTTCCCAATTTTGACGGTTCGTTAGGATCGAATCCAGCCTTCGCTAGCAGTCTATAAGCATTAGGATCAAAACCTTTTTTTGTACACTTCATTGGGAGTGCTTCATATTGGGGTGACTTAGGGGCCACAAATTTTTCGTGAAGTAATGACTTAGGAGCCACAGACTTCCCAAGTAATTTTGTGGATGACTTCATCATATCAATTCACCTTATAGGAAGGGTCAACCCTTCCAGCGCATTTTCTCACAACTTGAGAGAGTGTCCATTGTCCTCCTTTGCCTTTGGGACATAACGAAGAATGTGTGTGAATGTGTGTGACTTTTTTACTTGAAAAGGCACCAATCACATTAGGCATCTTATTTGGATTGCCAAGCTTTGGATCTTTCTTGTTTGCGACTTTTGCCTTACCGACCGCTACCTCAGCCATCTTGTTAAGGAGTCCGACATCTTCGGATGCAATGTCATCAATTTTTGTGGAATATTTCTTCAGGTAAAACTTTGCGTCAACAAAGTGTGCTTCAACTTCAGTGAATGGATTATCATCTGCAATAATCCTTTTTGCAACTCCATCCTCATAATACTTCAAACATTGGTGGTAGGTAGATGGGATTACTTTGTTCTCATGTACCCACGGCCTACTAAGCAAAATGTTATATGAAGTCTTTGCATCAATTACATGTAACCACACGCTTGATTGCAGCTCTCCGATGGTGAGGTCTATTTTGACGGTCCCTATGGACCTTTGTCCTCCTTGATTGAATTATTGGATCATCAAGTGACTATCAGTAAGATCTGTTGTTGATATCCCAAATTCTTTAATTATGTGAATTGGAAGGATGTTGATTCCAGATCCTCCATCGACTAGGATTATATTCACCCTTTTCTCACGTGCAAAACCAACCATGAATAAAGGGCGATTATGAAGTGTGTCACCAAACATAAAATCATCGTCAAAGAATGTGATTTTGGCCATACATGCATTTTCGACTCCAGGAGATGGATTTGGAGCATCTTTTGGTGATGGACATGATGGATTTTCAACTTCAGGAGATGGCTTAAGAGCACCTTTTGGTGATGTACATGATGGAATTGCATCTTTCGCTCCCTTTTCATCGACATTACAACATAGAGCTTTTGTGCCATCGCATGTGAACTTGGTGTTAAACCAGTTTGGCAAAAATTCTCCTAATGTAATTGGTCGACGCAACTCTTGGTAGTGGTGCACCTTTATTTCCTTCTTCTTTGAATGCACAATCAAAGTTTTGGTTTTGGGTCTCCTTACCATATTTTCCCTGACGTGTTGCTTTGTTGACTCCTTATGCGAACTCACTTTTTGGTGTTTACGACGAGTCACAAGAGTCCATCCCCAATCATCAAGATCATCTACTGGGTCTACATATTCTCTTGTCGATCCCTCTCCTACAGAAGCCACATCACTTAGTATAGGAATAGATAACAAATTATTTACATCAATGGGCTCGAAGTTTCCAAACTTGATCATTCTTGTTTGATTGATGTTTGAAATGTCTTGCTCCATAATTTCTTTAACAAAATTGCGGGTCATGACCAGATTGGGTAATTCAGAAGCGACACTGACTTGGTTTGAACTCAATTTCTCATCTTCAAGTTCAATCTTCCATTCGCGAGCTAAGTCCATAAGTTTATCCTTGAAGACGGAGCATTTCAAAATAAGGTGGCCAACCAATCAGTGATATTTGTAGTATTTTGGATCATCACTCCTCCCTGCTTCATCTGGTCGTTTCGTCTCTGGTAACTCAAAAAGTTTCATCTCAAGGAGTTCATCAAAGATTGCGAAAACATTCGAGTCAAGAAACGGATAGTCCTTTCACTGCATTTCCTTCAACGTGAGCTTTTGATTTGTCCTTCCTTCAAAAAAAGTAATTTTTACGCTCTACGTGTTGCCCACATTTGTGGTGAATTTCACATGAGAAGCATTGACGTTCATAGATTCTTTGTTTTCAGCCTTTGGAAAAAAATTTCCCACTTTCTTGAATTCTTGCCTTTCTTTGCTTTTGCGGAGTTCGTGGATAGGTGGCGTTTCAGTTCCAACCGACGACATGCTTAACTCCATATCATGAGCGCGAGTGTCCAATTCTTCAAAAGTTCTAGGCTTTATACCTTGCAAAATATAACGGAGACCATAATGCATAGCGGTTGAGAAATTCTTGCTCCATTTGTTCCCAACTATCAATGGAACCAGACTCAAGGTCCGTGTACCAGTCGAAAGCATTGCCCTTAAGGGAGCAGACAAATTATTTGACGAGGTAATCGCCGTATGTTCCAGCATTGTTGCAGGTTTCAATGAAGTGTGCCACATGTTGCTTTGGGTTTCCCTTACCATCGAACTGCTGAAACTTTGGAGGTTGATAATCGGCAGGCATTTTCAAGCTATCAATCGTTGCAGTGTATGGCCTTGCATATGTCAAGGAAGATTTTGTGGCAACCTCGTACTTGTATTTAATGGTCCCCATGATGAACTCCTTGATTTGGTTGATCGTGATCGTTCCTTCAGAGGAAACTTGGATCTCTTTAGTATGATCCACTTTCTATGTGGGGCGATGGATTGTCTCTTGGACTTGCAGACGTTTTCCATGTGCATGACTTGATTCTTCATCCATCATGCCCCCCACTCTATCAGTTAGCTTAACAATTCGAGCATCTTGATCTTGAACATACTTGGTCAAGCCTTCAATAGCTCTTGTCAAGCTCACAAGTTGTTCTTCTACGGATGAAGCGTTAGTAACCATTGCGTGTATTACCATAGTAGGTAGCGGAGAGTAGCGTTGCTTTTTCAAACATGAGATGCAAACATGTTATGTGGGGTAGATCCCGTGCTTAAGACATCATTATTGGTCGAATCGAAGGACTTCTTGTATGTAGATGGGCTCAATTGGGCAAGAACCCTCTCGACCATTTCAACGATGTCTTCTTTTGCAGATTTTGCAGAAGACTGTTTTGGAGACAAACCAAAGACAGTAGTAGATTCGGACGACACTCGTGAGGCTTGTTGTCCCAACAATTTGGCTTGGTTCCTTGTGATAGGTCCCGTGCTTTCCGCAGTAACACTGATGATGTTTTCGACATCGATGCAGAACTTGGATCCATCAGTTTTTGCAGATGCAGATGTGAATCCAGATGCGGATGCAGATGCAGATGCAAATATGGATCATGTAGATCCAGATTTGGATGCAGATGCAGATTTCGATTTGATCTTCTTGGAAATGTTCTAGAACTTGTAGTTTCGAGGAGAAAAGATGAGAGGTAAAGATTGTCCCACTGGGCGTGCCAATTTGTAAGCGTCTAAAGTTTCAATCCTGAAATACAGCAAACAGGAAAGGAAAAATAGCAAGCATATATTTGAATTTATGCGAAGGTTACAATCTTTATAAAATCTCTTAAGAAAAAGATATGTAATCCCCTGATTCTTCTCTTCACGGATGTTCTTGATTTGGTGGAATACTTGTGGCTCAACTTGGAGCGAAGACTTCTTTGTAAGCGGAAGACTTGCAGATTACCACTGAAGAGCAACTATGTATTTCTGTGTGTATGTATGTATGTATGTATATGTCTTATGGTCTTATGAAGACCTCTTTATATAGGTTTGAGCTAGGGCTTTAGGGGTATTTTGGTCCAAGCAATTTTGACCCCTGGGCTTGAAGAACATGAGTTGGGCTCATCTTGTCAACTTAATGGACTGACCCAAATGTTATTTGGACTTGATTTAAGTTATATAATTTTGACTTAAATATTAATCCGACTTTATTAACCAGTAATTTGACTTGGTCAACGTATCATGAATTTAAGATTTAATCCAAATTTAGTATGAATTTATCAATAAAACTTCACTATCTACAAGTTTTAACCAAGATTATATGCAACATTACTCAAATCAACCCCTGGCACATCTGGTAAAGTATTTTAATTGAAATTTGTTGAAATATAATTAATGGAGAACTTACTATTGTATTTGATTCATCTGATATTCAAGGGATATCAAAGAAGGAAATTTGCAGTATGCTCTTGGTGCAAAAATTTTCTAAGGAAGCACGACTACGGTTGAATTGAGAAAGTTTTTTTCCATAACAACGGTAGATAGGGATGACAATGGAGCGGGGTAGATGCGGGGCAGGATGGGTTTAAGGCTATGCAAGGCAGAGCGGAGCGAATTTAAAGTTATGTGGAGCGGATTGAAGTGAGTTTTTTTAAAATTAATGCGGGACGGAGTGGTTTGCAGGTATATATGCTTTAATGTGGGTTCAAACTTAATTTTAACTTTTTATATGTTATAAGAGTGATAGAGCGTTATTTATTTAGATAATTTCTTTAAAACTACTAAAACATTCAAGATAATAAATGAAAATGGTTCAATAAAAAATAATACGTACAATTTTTTACATGTTTCCCAATTGATTTCTAAAATGAAAAAAAATTCAAGTCATTATCCTATTAAATTAATACAACTTAATAAAAATAAATGAACAAAAAGAATACCCTCATTCAACATATAAGTATTCTCTTTTGTATAGTGAATATAATTGAAAATTAAAATATTTTCTTTGTCTCAATTCTCTTTTTCATTACTACACATTAATATTATTTCACACTTTTCATCTTTTTGAAGATACTTCCTCTGTCCATTATTGTTTATCAGGATAAGATCATGCACAACCTTTAAGAAAAATTTAATATAAGGTGCAATTTGACTAATATAACCCTACTATCAATCATTATTAAAATGCTTTGTACTTTTTGAAAACCGTAAAAATAACTTTTTTCATATTAAAGTAATTTTGTAACTTTAAAATGATTATTTTTTGAGACTAGTAGTTATATAATTATTAAGGACAGAATTGAAAAAAAGTGCCTAATTATTTTTTGATTATTTAAATTGACAATTAATTTTGAACAACTATTTTTAGTATACCTGACAAACAATAGTGGACGGAGGGAGTACTTTACAAAGAAAAAAACACCACTATTTATAGATAAAAAAATCTTAAAAAAACTACTCCCTCCGTTAAAAAGAATGACCTCATTTCCTTATTAGTTTGTTTCAAAAGGAATAACTTTTTTTTTTGTAACATTTTAATTTTAGCTTTCCACGTGACATGTTTAAGGCCACAAGATTAAATGATAATTTTGTACATTTGACATAACTATAATTGAAGATCACAAAATTTAAAAATCTTTTTTATTCTCTTAAACTTCGTGTCAAATTAAACTAGACTATTTTTTATAAAACGAATGGAGTATAACGACTAAAAAGGAAAAGTAGTATAGGGGGATGTAAGACAACAGAGTCTTGGAATTATAAATCACAACTACCCATAAAATACATCACTCCCCCACACGGACATTTCATGACACTAAATTACAAGAAACCAAACCTTAAACCATTCATTAGATATGTTAATCTAGTCCAAATTTAGACTCAAATCTACCACAGAATTGGCCAAATTTCCCATCAGTTTCACTCAAACTTACAAAAAAAACCAACATCCCCATATAAACCACTCTCAAATACATACTCTTCCTTCTTGAAGAAAAAAAGGAATTCATAGATCATTAGTTAAATACTTTGCATCTATAAGATAAAAATGGCAACACACATTTAGCACTTTATCATTGATCATAATATTTCAAAGCATGTAGTATACATGAAAAGTAAGCTACATTGCTAAAATATTCAAAACAAAAGTAGTACTATCCTAATAAACATAAGCGATAACAAGAGAGTTAACCAAATACTAATTATCATGATTCATGATCATTCAAAAATAGTAAATGGTTGATCCCTTTCAACAAAATTCAAAATTTAAAATGACATAAATAAAAAGAGTGCAACATCACACCCTTGACACCATCAATCTTCAGCGGTTGCTGCTGTTGGTGCATTCACGAGCAAAATGCCCTTCTTCCCCACATTTGAAGCAGCCTCCGCCGCCTCCACCTCCACCGCCGCTACCACCATATTTTCCAGCACCGCCCCCGCCGCCGCCATAGCCACCTCCCTGGGTACATTCCCTGGCGAAATGCCCTTCTTCGCCGCATTTATAGCATCCCGCTCCTCCTCCTCCTCCTCCTCCACTGCCTCCACCATACCTCCCGCCGCCATAACCCCCATCACCTCCATACCTACCACCATCACCTCCACCATACCTCCCGCCTCCTCCTCCATATCCACCACCAGCACCAGCACCAGCACCGCCACCATAGCGGTCGCCACCACCGTCACGAGATCCTCCTTTAACAGGAGCACCATCTGGGCCGGTAACATCGACAGCCTTAGAACGGCCATCGTTACCAGATTCAACCTCAAATTCCACAGCTTCACCGTCTGCCAAGCTGCGGAACCCTTCAGATCTGATCCCAGACTGATGAACGAACAGCTCAGCACCGCCATCATCTGGAGTAACAAAACCAAATCCTTTCTGATCACTGAACCATTTAACAGTTCCCTTTTTCCTTTGCACTTGATTACTCTCGGACGCCATAGCTACAGCTCACTGAAAATCCCTAAAAACAAGGCAAAAACTATTAAGACTTTTGTTTTACTCTCAACACTGTGGGCTTTCAACACTGCAGTGGCTCTTATTTATAGTGATGAGTAAATGTTTTTTCTACTTTTTTCAATATTTTATTTGATAAATAATTAAATATTGTCTCTTTTCATTCATTACTTGTTGCCATACTATTATAATGGCAAATTGTATTAATTTTTCTTCTTGACCCAAAAGAAAATTTCATTTCATTTTTGAAATTATATTTAATGTTTTTTACTTTCTTCAAGATTTTATTTGATAAATAATTAAATAGTGTCTCTTTTCATTCATTACTTTTTGCCATATTACTATTATGGCAAATTAAATTATTTTTTCTTCTTTGACAAAAAAAATAAATTAATTCCATTTTTGATATTATATTAAATGTTTTTACTTTCTTCAAGATTTTATTTGATAAATAATTAAATAATGTTTCTTTTCATTGATTAGTTCTGCCATATTACTATTATGGCAAGTTAAATTAATTTTTCTTCTTTGACCAAAAAAAAATAATTAATTCCATTTCTGGCATTATATTAAATGTTTTTTTTACTTTCTTCAAGATTTTATTTGATAAATTATTAAATAATGTCCATTTTCATTCATTACTTTTTGCCTAAATACTACTATAATGGCAAATTACATTAATTTTCTTCTTTGACCAAAAAAGAAGTTAATTTTTCTTTTGTTATATTTAATTATTATATAATTTTTAAATATATAATTCTATTTTTTTTTTTAAATAAGAAAATTTATGTCAAATTTTACGGTTATTTTAACAAGGATTTACTCTTAAAATTTGAAGTTGTACCACAAAAATCATTGACAGATGGAGTATCAAATAACCAAATAAATATTTATACATATTTTTATGATTTTTCACTTGATGTTTGATTTTTCTAGTAGACATGCATTTAGATTTGCACTTATTTTTACATTCATTTAACAACTCATATTATATTAAAATTCATTATTTTATACTCATGCCCCTTAATTATGACCCACCCAATAACTCTTGACAAATGTCATCCACATTCACGGTCTTCGTCTTAATTCACATTTTCTATTGTACGTATATATTCTTTTAGTAGAAAGAAGTAGTGCAATAGAATCTACTTAGTGATTAAATCTTAATGTATGCCTAGTGGTATTCATCCATCTATGTAGTAGAAATTATAGAGGAGAAATTACGTGGTTAAGCAAATATATATTAGTTAATTAGTCATTATAATTATAGTTTTAGTTAATTATCACTCGCGATCAATATTCAATAATAATTACGTGGGTTAGGGTTTCGAGTTTGTATAATATAATTTGTATAACTTTTGTATAATGTAATTTTATATAATATAATTTGTAAACTGTTTAAAGTCTAGATGTTTGTGTTTGTATAAATTCGTTGTTTTGAGTTTATACAAAAATATGTAACGACCTGATTTCGTCGTTAGGGAAAAGCCAATAGGGAAAGAATTGGGGTCAGAAAACTTTTTCGTAGTAACTTGAAATTTCCCAACCTAGTCCAGATTTGGACGAAATTGGAGTCATTAAGGTGTGGGAAATCTGGTAACAATCGGGTGATTTAATAATGAATTTGATTACATGAGTGGATAGTTAAGATGTTAAGGATCCCGCACGACTTTACAGAATTGAGTTCGGGTGAGTAGAACTCCCAAAATCTATATTAGCGCTAAGGGTATTTTCTGAACGTCGTTGGTTAGAGATGTGTTGTGAAATAGGGATTTCGGAATTCTCAAAATAGCTCTCTATTTCGTTCCATCCTCTTTGGCGCTGGAATTCACCGCTCTGGCGGGCCGCTACAGCGGGATGAAGGCCATTCTGGCAGGCCGCTACAGCGGGATGAGGGCCGCTGTGGTGGGCTCGACGCAACTTAAGGTCGTTAATAAATCCCTAAACGACCTCATTATGCACTTTTTGACTTTTAGAGTTAAGGAACGAACCCCAGGCGACTCCTACTCATTTTCACCATTCTTGAGACTAAAGGTAAGCGTTTCACTTTCCAAATACATTTTTTGATCCGTAGAACGTAATAGAATGGGTGAATATTGATGGGGGAGGGTTTTGTTATAGATTATATGGTGGAAACAACCCTAATTTGGATAATTGGGATCATGGGTTTGATCTAGGGTTCATAGAATTGTTAGTAATTCGGGTATTTAGTGATTGTTTATTGATTCCCGTGCTATTATGATTGTTTGTAGACCAAGAACAAGCGAAACGAATCCGAAAAGGGAAGTATCAAGTTTCATATGGTTTCAAACTTGTTTCGAGGTAGGTGATGGTTGTGATTCTATGATTGTGTGATGTATGTTTGTTCTTGCTTCATTATGATACATGTGTGTATGCAAATATTGCATTGTTAATCACCCTAATCGTAAATGAGGATAATTGAATAATTGTATGCCATGAATCACCTCTTGTCGTATGATTGTGGGAATATACATTGTGATTGTGGTTTATTGAATGGATCGGTTGCCACGTTTCGGTATAAACATGGGATCGATTGCCACGTTCCGGCATAAACATGGGATCGGTTGCCACATTACAGCATAAACATGGGATCGACTGTCACGTTTCGGTACATTAACTTGGATCGGGTACCACGTTCCGTTATGCTAACTGTTTGGGTGTGGGTTCCATGAGAGGACCATTGCATTGGGTTTCGTGAGAGGACCATTGAATTGTGTTGTGTATCTACTTGTGATGAGTTCGTTCATATCTAATGATGATTGATATTGGAAGACGGTATGTTGCTCTAAATTGATATAACTGTGATATGTGAGAATCGTAAAGTTGTTCATTGTTCATATATGTTGATGAAATTGTATATGTTCGATATGTGCATGTGCTTATATTGTTGTATTGACTAATGTATGTTACACTTAATGGGATAGTCGCGTGATCCTACCAGTACACTGTGGTTGTGTAGTGATAATGCACTTGCTCTTTCTTTGTTGAGTACAGGGCACTTCAGGTGGCTATTGATAGACCTCAGCTAAGTGACTATTGAGTGTGATCAGATTCAAGGGTGAGCCAGTTCTTTCAGGCTGCCATGGATCTTTCTTGTTTAAGTCCACCTTTTTTGGACTTAGACTATTTGTTTAAGGTGTTTTGCTTAGCTTCAGGGGTTGTACCCCTTGTTCTTAGACTTTTCATTAGTAGAGTTTTGGTACATTGACTTTCAGGTTCTAGGGGTTGAACTTCCGCATTAGTTTGGTTAGTTAATTGTTTAAACCTTTTCGAGTTTATGGGGACTCCATTTTTATTATCATTTAAACCTAATTTCGTATCTTTAAATGCGTAGTAATGATTATCCCACTGGAGGATTAGTGTGAGTGCCAATCACGACGGTCTAGGTCGTGACAAAGTTGGTATCATAATCTAGGTTCATTGATCTCATTGTACCAAAACAAGTCTAGTAGAGTCTTGCGAAACGGTAAGCAGATGTCCGTACTTTTCTTCGAGAGGTTGTAAGACTTTAGGAAAAACTCACTTTTTTATACTCCTTCGTGCTATGACTTGAATCCAATTGGTATCTGGGTGATACAAATTGGTATATTTCCTCCTTCAATCTATGGTCTAAACTAGAGTAACAAAAGTGGTAACACCATCGCTAGCAAGAGAGGATGTGTATAAACTACCGACAGTTGAATAGGGTCACCATTCAGAACAAGTATCCATTTGCCTCAGATAGATGACCTTTTTGATCAATTGCAAGGTGCTTCAGTTTTTTCTAAGATTGATTTAAGGTCTGGTTACCATCAGCTAAATATTGAGGCGGTTAAGAATTCAGTTCGACCAAGTTCTATGATTGAAATTAATAGTTTAGTGGGGCTCGCTAGCTACTATTGTCAATTGTGGTATAAGTTGAGTCCAATTGGTATCTCTCGATTCCAATTGGAATCTCAACGAAGTGAACTAGACATCGTGGTCACGACTGAAGGGCCACAAGCAAGTTAATTGGAACTGAGAAGGTTCCAATTGGTATATGGCCCTAGGGGTGGTGTGAATGCATGGATGATCAGGAATGGTCATCCATGGAGCGAAATGATTAATTAAGAATTTGGACTTATCTGTAAATTGTATCTTAGAAACTTTGAATGCGTGTTTCTGATTGTCTGAATTAACTGTGAATGTGAAGTTGTAATTTCTTGAATATGATGAGGTGATTATGTGCACAATAAATGTATGTCTGAACTTTGATATGTACAATATATTGGCCTGGTCGTTGAAGTTATGCAAGTTGTAAATACTTGAGTATTGTGAAATTCGTTATGAAAAGAAGATCTTGACTAAGGATCGTGTGAGTGTTTGGGTGTATCCTGGGGATGTGTGGGTTGTGGTGCTAAATTGATAAGAATGAATTAGTTCGTGTATCGTGGGATTGATGGGGGGTAGACAATGATTATCCTTGTTATGAGGATTATTCTAAAATTGCTAAGTAAAGCTGGGAACCTTTGTGGAATTTAGAAAAGAAAAGAACCCCAGAAAAATTATTGGTAGGGGTTCTGTTTCCGTTATGGCCGCTGGGGCAGGATTCTTCCTGCCAAGGCGAGGCCGCCAGTGCAGAAATTTTCCCGCCAGAGTGGGATGAGGTGAGGCAGAACCTCAACTTGTCTCCCATGTTTTCTCTAGTCACAATTATGGACCCCGAATCGTACCCGAACTAACCCTCACGATCTAGTTTAGGGTTCAACAATCGAATATAAGTTATAAGGTGTGTTAAAATTGTGGAGAACCTAGGCATATGAGAAGAAAATCAGCGAGGCTGTGGAGGCCGGGAAAATGGTAATGCAGGTAAAAGAGTAGTGCAGCCAGGCAAGGAGGTTGCCCGTCAAGAGGACATGGCTCAGTTTTATGTTTTTCTAGATAAGACCAAGTTTTGAGGTATGTGATGCAGTGGTCACTAATACTACTTTTTTCTATGCTCGGATGGCTATTATTTTGTGTAATCTGGGTTCTACTTATTCATACGTATCAGTTCAATTGCCTTGGGATTTGATATGATTTGTGATATACTTGATTCCCCCATCCATGTTTCTACCCCAGTTGAAAAGTCAGTCATAGTCACCCATGTATATCGTGTTGTCCTGTTGTGTTTATGAATTTTCAGATTTGTGTTGATTTGGTTATGCTGGACATGACTGACTTGGTAAAATCTTAGGCATGACTTAGTTGTCCCCTATTATACCAGGCTTAATTATAATACTAAGTCGGTAACTCTAGAGATCCCCGATAGGGAAATATTAAAGTGGGAAGGGGTGTACAAGCCTAAGCTAGCTAAGATCATTTCCTCCATTCAGGCTAGGAAATTGGTAGGGCAGGGTTGTTTGGCTTATTTGGCTCATGTTTGGGATGTTGAGGTTGAGTCTCCCTCTATTGAGTCTGTTCCTGTGGTGTCAGAGTTTAATTAGGTGTTTCCTACGGATTTGCCTGGTATGCCTCTGGATAGAGATATAGATTTCTGCATTGACTTGGAAACTGACACTCGCCCTATTTTCATCTCTCTGTATCGTATGACTCCAGCAGAATTAAGAGAGCTTAAGGCTCAAATCCAAGAGCTTCTTGATAAAGGGTTCATCTGTCCTATTATTTTTGAGTGGGGTGCTCCTGTCTTGTTTGTTAAGAAGAAGGAGGGTAATATGAGGACTGATGATTTTATCTTAAGCCATAAGAAAGTGCGTATAAAAATGGGGTTAGTCCTTTGAATTTGATGAGTATATATGAGTTTGAGGTGTTATGTTGATGAAAATATTGACTTGTAGCGATAGTCAAGGCTAACTGAGCATAATGGTAATAATAGTTTGTGGTAGATTGTCATGGGATGCAAATATATAATAAGATTGTGGCTAAGCGGATTTGGTGTAGTAATTATGACTTGTGAGTATCTAAGGTTGTGGTTTTCCAATATTTGGTGAATAACGTGGTTGTATGGAAAGTTTTAAGAGATGGTGGGACACCATTCGAATCGAATTTAAATGAGCTAGAGTCGTAATGAAGAAAAATAGGGGAATGTAGTACAACCTTTAGAGAGAGGCTAGAGCAAGAATATTTTATTTGATTGCAAACGCTGAAGAGATATCTTCAGAGGGGTAGATAATTAGGTTCAGAGATGCGTGATTTCATTTGTTTTGTTATGACTATGGTAATAGTGTCACAAGTCCTTTGGATTGGTTAGAAACTATTGGAAATGACTTGAGGAAGGAGTGGACAGACATAAGTTGAGGGTGATGATAAATTGCTTGGGTTTTGTTTTTGAGTTTAGTAATGAGTACGATGGAATTTTAGCGAAAATATATTGTATGATCGATGGAGATGCGAATAATGATAAGCGAAGATCCATGAGCTCAAAAAATTCTTCGAGGTATAAGCTAATGTTGATAGAGAAAGGGATTGTGTTATATTGTGGAAATTACAATTCAAATTTTTCATTGTGAGTCTACATTCGTGGTGATGTATTTTATCAAGGTATGAATTGACAAGGTGAGGAATGATCAACAGTATCCGGTATTGAGTATTTGAAAGAACTTACACATAGGGTGAGTCATAAGTTTATTGTTAAGTACCTAAGAAAGGTTTCATTTTTAAAAGTTTTGGTTTATAATAAGGTAAATGGTCAGAGTGTGTATGATGGTTGTTAGTAGTATGAATATGATTCACTAGCTATGCTCTAGTGTGTTTTCACTTTTGTGGGTGGATCCCTAGTGATGGATCAGGGGTACCAAATCCTGCGATGTTCTCTTGGTTGAGTGGGAAGATTGAGAAGAATTAGTTATTTCGAATGACATAATTGGTGTTTTCTTGGAGTTATTAAAGTATTTTAGTGGTTCTACATGTACCACCTTACTTATGAGAATTTAGAGAAGAGCTACCATACGTATTTGTGGTTGTCTGACAATCTTAATATTTCTCTAGTCGTCGAGGTCATGTATCGATTATGTGTGGTTTAATCTGGGGATCTTTGGGTCTAATTCTACTGTTCTTAAGAGGTAATCTACAATTACTAAATCTAGCATTTCGATAGCGTTGTTGGAGGGGTTGTATGCTTGGACATATCCCTCGATGAGTATCTAATTTCTAAAGATCAAATTTGTTATAACTTAAGCTCATGGGAATTTATGTTGTGGGATGGAGATATTATTAAGAACTATTATTGTTTGAGTATTATGAGTGTGTGTTGGTTGATTCAGGTTCACTTCTATTTGTACCGAGTATTGACTTGAAATTTTATCATGCTTAAGTGCTAAGGATTCATCTCGATGATCGTGTCAAAGTCCTTGATAACATGTTGTAGACGTGTGTACGATCAACTTTGGTGGTTGTTGGGAATCACTTTTGTTGTAGTTAAGTTTACATACAACAATATTTATCACTTGAGTATTGAGATGACTTCATTGAGGCATTGTATGAGAAGATGTGTAGGTGTTCAATTGGTTGGTTTGAGGTTGAAGATGTGAAACCTTTGAGAGTTGATTTGGTGAAAGATGATCATGTTAAGGTGAGAAGTATTCAATCTAAGCTTCTAGCAGCCTAGAGTTGACAAAAAAAGCATGCGATACAAGTATCCCTAGTAATTTGACGATTCAGATATTACTCTAACATTACTTTAGCCAGTCTTTCCTAGTTGATCACTCGGGAACGAGTGATGGTTCAATTGGTATCTATTGTAACGACTTAATTTCATCGTTAGGGAAAAACCAATAGGGAAATAATTGGGGTCAGAAAACTTTTTCGTAGTAACTTGGAATTTCTCAACCTAGTCCAGATTTGGATGAAATTATAGTCATTAAGGTGTAGAGAAATCTTGTAACAATCGGGTGATTTAATAATGAATTTGATTAGATGAGTGGATAGTTAAGACGTTAAGGATCCCGTACGACTTTACGAAATTGAGTTCGGGTGAATAAAACTCCCAAAATCGATCTTAGCGCTAAGGGTATTTTCTGAGCGTTGTTGGTTAGAGGTGTGTTGTGAAATGGGGATTTTGGTATTCTCAAAATAACTCTCTGTTTCATTCCAGCCATTTTGGCACTAGAATTTGCCGCTCTGGCGGGGCTGTTACAGCTGGATGAGGGCTGCTCTGGCGGCTCGACGCGACTTAAGGTCGTTAATAAACTCCTAAATGACCTCATTATGCTCTTTTTTTACTTTTAGAGCTAAGAAACGAACCCCAGACAACTCCTACTCATTTTCACCAGTCTTGAGGCTAAAAGTAAGATTTTCACTCCCCGAATCCATTTTTTGATTCGTAGAACGTAATAGAATGTGTGAATATTGATGAGGGAGGGTTTTGTTATAGATTCTATGGTGGAAACAACCCTAATTTGGATAATTGGGATCATGGGTTTGATCTAAGGTTCATAGAATTGTTAGTAATTCGGGTATTTAGTGATTGTTTATTGATTCCCGTGTTATTATGATTGTTTGTAGACCAAGAACAAGCGGAGCGAATCCGAAAAGGGAAGGATCATGTTTCTTAGGGTTTCAAGCTTGTTTCGAGGTAGGTGATGGTTGTGATTCTATGATTGTGTGATGTATATTTATTCTTGCTTCATTATGATACATGTATGTATGCGAATGTTACATTGTTGATCACCCTAATCGTAAATGAGGATAATTGAATAATTGTATGCCATGAATCACCTCTTATTGTATGATTGTGGGAATATATATTGTGATTGTGATTGTGGTTTGTTAAATGGATCGGTTGCCACGTTCCGGCATAAACATGGGATCAGTTGCCACGTTTCGGCATAAACATGGGATCGGTTGCCACGTTCCGGCATAAACATGGGATCAGTTGCCACGTTTCGGCATAAACATGGGATCGGTTGCCACGTTCCGGCATAAACATGGGATCAGTTGCCACGTTTCGGCATAAACATGGGATCGGTTGCCACGTTCCGGCATAAACATGGGATCAGTTGCCACGTTTCGGCATAAACATGGGATCGGTTGCCACGTTCCGGCATAAACATGGGATCAGTTGCCACGTTTCGGCATAAACATGGGATCGGTTGCCACGTTCCGGCATAAACATGGGATC
>JAJOOO010017311.1:0-13324 GCA_029582685.1 Solanum piurae
CATGGAGTTCTAGAGAGAGAATTTATTTGAGAGGAAAGGTTCAATTTGAAGAATGGGGTCTTATTCTAGGTCTTGGGGTTTTAACCCACTTAAAATACCCTAAAATAGGTAGAATAACCGATTATAATAATTCCCCAAAGTACCCAAACTACCCCTCACTTAGTTGGACCTTTTTAAACAAGTCAAACTTGAGTTTTATTTTCGAAGATTTCATCGAGAAACAAGTCTGTGACGCGGAGGTATTCCCACAAGTTATGAAATTACATTTCGAGACAAAAGAGTCCGCGATGCGGACCAAACATTTGGCCCTTGGTGGAGCAAGTCTGCGACGCGGACATGCTCCCTCCATGCACAATCTCAAGCTGCCTTGGCAGCTTGTTTGGTCAAAGGTTGGGGTCCTTTTCGGGGATCCTTAGGGTGGTCCCGGGGAGTCGTACCCAAACATTTTGACCCTAAAAACATTTTCTAAGACACTAGGGTCACCTCCATTGATTTTAGACTCCAAACAACACATAAAAATATGCAAGACTCACTAGAACACACTAGCACGTAAACGACTAATTTTCGAACGTCTTGAACGTCTCTTTGACGTTTGACTTCAAACTCAACTAAACTGACCTATAAACTCATTTTCAAACATTTAAATAATTTTATCAACTACTAACACGCACGTGAAGCTCTAATTATCCTATTTTATTTTGAGGGGTGTTACACTGGTAAAGTCAATGTAGTAGCAGATGCTCATAGAAGACTATCTATGGGTAGTGTAGCATGTGAGGAAGAAAGAAAGGAATTAGCAAAGGATGTTTATAGGCTTGCTCACTTGTGAGATCGCCTTCTGAGCATGTCAGATGGTGGTGTAACACTTCAGAATGGATCAGTATCTTCCTTGGTAGTGGAGGTTAAGGAAAAGCGAGACTGTGAACCTATATTGCTTCAACTGAAGGGTGCAGTTCATTAGTAGAGAGTTGATGGTTTCTCCCAAGGGGGGATGTTGTGCTTCGCTATCAGGGTCCTTTATGTGTTCCTAAGGTGGGTGAGTTGAGACAGAAGATTCCTGCAGAAGCCCATAACTCCAAGTATTCTATTCATTCGAGCACCACTAAGATGTACCGTGATCTGCGGGAAGTTTTTTGGTGGAACGGTATGAAAAGGGATATAGCAGATTTTGTGACTTAGTGCCCTAATTGTCAGCAAGTGAAGGTAGAACATTAGAAACTCGGAGGTATGACTTAAGAGATTAATAATCCTACATGGAAGTGGGAAGTGATCAACATGGACTTCATTACAGGTTTAGCTCGTACTCGCAGACAGCATAACTCCATTTAGGTGATAGTTGATAGAGTTACTAAGTTTGCGCAGTTTTTGGCTTTTAAGACGACACATTCAGCAGAGGACTACGACAAGCTTTACATTAATGAGATAGTCATGTTGCATAGGGTTCGTTTATCTATCATCTCAGATAGAGGTCCTCAGTTTACCTCTCATTTTTGGAAGTCTTTTCAGAAAGGTCTTGGTACTGAGGTAAATCTTAGCGCATCATTTCATCCACAGACGGATGGTCAGGCAGAGCGTACCATTCAGACCTTATAAGACATGTTGAGAGCTTGCGTGATTGATTTCAAGGGTAGTTGGGATGATCACCTTCTTATTATAGAGTTCGCCTACAACAATAGCTACCATTCCAGTATTCAGATGGCCCCTTATGAGGCACTATATTGCCGTAGATGTAGATCTCTAGCTGGTTCGTTTGAAGTAGGTGAAGCAGCCTTGATAGGGACAGATTCGGTTCATGATGCCATGGAAAAGGTTGCTCATTAGAGATAGACTTAAGACAATCTAGAGTCATCAGAAGTCATATGAAGATGTAAGGAGAAGGGAGTTGTAGTTCCAAATTGATGATTGGGTTTTCCTGAAAGTGTCACCTAGGAAGGGAGTGATGAGATTTGGCAAGAAAGGGAAGATCAGTCCTAGATATGTAGGCCCTTACAAGATCTTCAAAAGAGTTAGTAAAGTAGCTTATGAGTTAGAATTGACAGCAGAACTAGTGCATCCGGTCTTTCACATTTCATTATTTAAGAAGTGTGTGGGTGATCCAGCATCTATAGTACCATTGGAAAGTGTGGATATGAAGGATAGTTTCACTTATTAGGATGTTCCAGTTAGGATTCTTGATCGTCAGGTTCGAAGGTTGAGAAACAAAGAAGTCGCTTCAGTTAAGGTTTTGTAGAGGAGTTAGTCCGTAGAGGGAGCTACTTGGGAAGCAGGAGCAGCCATGAAGGCCAAGTATCCTCATTTCTTTCCTTCCGACTCCATTTCAGCTTGAGGTAATAGTTCCTCTCCAGTTTTTCAGTCATTCATGCATAGATTCAGTCTTAGTATCATGTTCCTTGAGGAGTACTTGCATTTTCAGCGTATTTGCATGTTCTTAGAACTTAGTTCAGTCAGATTTCAGTTTCCAGTATTTAGTGGTAGGGTTGCAGCTCTTCCCCTCCAAATTCAGCTAGTTTAGTCTTCATTTGAGGATGAATGTTCCCAAGGGGGAGATAATGTAACACCCCATATCCTAGACAGACCAGATTGCAGAAATCAGAAGTTGCAGGTGCCAACGACGGGCACCACCCACAGCCCATAGGATGACCCACAGACTGTAGGTGGGATCCATGGATGGCCACCTGCAGCCCACCCAGAAACAATCTAGAAAAATGTCTAAGGGTTGACCCACGGCCGAACCCACGGACAGTAGGTCAGACCACGGGCCATGGTACTGGTCCGTGGATCATACCCCTCAACAGCCCCACACTGAAACCAGTCGGCGGTTGACAGGATAGTCAGTCCATCGGTTGGCCCCGACAGCTTTTAAGTTAGGGGTTGTTAGGTCTTTTCCTTACGCATTGGACCCCTAAACTACGTCGTTTAACCCCTAAACAACCTCGTTTTAGTCAGTTTTAGCCTAGTAACTTAATTATAACTTACCCTAGTCAACTCATTCTCCAAAAATTCATTAAGTTGAACAAAAAGAAAGAGAAAGAGTCGACCAACCCTCTCCGAGAACGCAACAAGGTTTTCTTCAGTTCCAACCCCAAAATCAAAAAAATTCTCCGTGAATTTTGTCACCAGGTATGTGGGATTTCACTAGTGGGTTCCTTTCACCCATTGGGTCCCTAGAATTCGATCAGATTCTTGATTCCCTCCATACTATTTAGGCCTAGGGTTTCTAGAGTTTTAGCAGATTACTATGATTTGGTTATTATAACATTCTCAATCATATTATCATGTCTTATTATTGCTTTTGCGTAGATTCTTCAATAAACTCAAAACCCTAGTTATGTAGTTCTTTTAGTTCATGAATTACACTAGGTAGGACAGATAAACAAAGATATATGCCTCAGTTTTTGAATGTTTCATTATCAGAAATAAATATTGCATTTTCAGATTTGCATGTCAGATTATTGAGTTGTCCATTTTACTTCAGTTATGCTATAATTTACACATATTCAGTTGGGAGTAGGCTTTATACCAAGTTGGACTAGGGCCAGTCACCCTAAAGTCCCAGAACTATGTGCCCCCGTAGGTTTATAAATCCCCTCTGTGGGCATCAATTTAGTGATCACGCCAGTGATGCCTCTATACCTCTGGCAGGATATATTGAGTCCTCTAGATGGGGAGTATACATCGGACTCCATATTTAGCTCACGTGGTTTTATGACGGTTATTAGTAGCTCCCACAGTCAAACTATAGTGCATTGGCCAGGTTACCAGTTACAGTTCAGTATTCAATTTCAGTATGTTATAAACTTGGTCATTGCATTCAGTTTATTTCATATTCAGTATTTTTCAGTATAGTTATCATGCTTATCTTATATAATTGCTCATTATGATTTGTTCAGTTATGTATATTGTTCAGATTTATTCTATCCTACATGCTCAGTACCTTTCAAGTACTGGCGCATACTCTATGCTACATCTTCTCGTGATGTAGGTTCAGATCCTAAGCATTCAGATCACATATAGATCAATTCCCGATCTTCAGCTCAACAGTATCAGTGGTGAGTCCTCCTTCTCTGAGGAAGACAGACATGTTTCTTTTACGTTCAGTCTTTCGGTTTCAGTTTTGCTAGATTTAGCTGAGGCATGTTCCAGCATCTCTAGTCAGTTAGAGGCTTTATTTCAGATATAGTTAGATTCAATTTTAGCTTGGAGTTTGATCTTTTAGTTGTCATTTAACTCATAGTTTATTTATTCAGATAGTAATGGGTATTCCCTATCATTTTATATGATGTTTTAACCTTCCGAACAATATTTTTTTACTTCAGTTTATCTAGTATGCTTATGATATGCCAGCTCAGGGTTAGCTTGGGGTCACTCGTAATCCTAGGTCCCGTAATAACGTTCAGGGGTAGCCTCGGGGCGTGACAATATGTACAAAAGGAGACATGCTGGTGCAGGACGTGAAGTGCTCACCCTCGTCTTTGATATTCAAAAGTTGCAAAAGATGACATGAAGGATCACCGCTGATAGCTGGTACTAGGACCTGCATCACTAAAAGATGCAGAGTGTAGCATAAGTACCCAAAAAGGTACTCATTTGTACAAACACTTATTCTGCCAAAACTGCAATTATTAATCAAAAATAATTTATACAAAAACAAATACAAATCAGTTGATACTAACCAATTTATACAAATACAGACACAAATGACTCAATTATACAAATACACGTGAATTATACAAATGTACCCACGAATTATACAAATGAGGTGTAAATTATAAAAACGAGGTCGCGTATTGCAGCTTAAACTATAGCTACAACCCGTAAATATGCAAACTATACTAAGGATCCTAATTAAGTTTATTATAATGGCTATTTGTAACCTTTCATTTTTTATAAGTGACCCAACAGAGAGTATTAGGGACTTGTTTTTTTTAATCAATTTAAGGAACATATTCCCTTCCTTGAGTTATTCAAAAATCAAATAATTTACAACCACAATAAAAAATTGTATCTAAAAGGGTACATTTACGACAAGCTTCTCAACTCATCGCTAAATGTTGGTTGTTATTAACCCTTTTTCTTGTAGTGTTTAAATCATAAACAAGTAGAAAATATAACGTTATTTTTATCTATCATTTTTTCATAGAAAATAGTTAATTTTTCATCTAAAAGTCGTCACTATTTTAATATTGCATATTTTGTGACAAAACAATGATCGTCACTAAATCCCATGTTGATTAGAGACAATAAAATAATCTTCACTAATTGCTTATTTATTAGTGACAAAAACTAACGTCACAAATAAGTCTAAAAATTTGTGGCTAAATCTTACAACCTTTAACCACGAACTTTTATTTGTCGTTGTTTAACAAGTTATTTTTTATGACAAAACTTTTTTCGTATAAAAAATTATAACTATTTTAAGACAAACAATAGTTCGTCACAAATTGAATGCATTATTAGCGACAATATACTGTGTCACTAATAACTTAAAATTTGTTGCTGATGACACTTAATAAATGGTGCCAAATTATTTTTGGTGGAAAGTTTTAGAGGACAAAAATTTTCTACGAAATTATACGTTTCGTCACTAAAAGTATATTGCTCGTGCATTTAAACACGAAATAAAATTTTGTCACAAAAGATGAATAATTAGTAACGAATTTTGTGCCGTACCAAATAATTTTGTAGCTAAATATCACATTTATTGTAGTGCGACCGCGAGGCTAGTCGCTCGTGAACGCGACAGCAAGCACATGAACGTGCATTCCCAGGATACCAGTCGTTTGCGCTTAAAAGATTTTTGTCTCCAAAAGCGTTTGTGGCAACGTACACGTTGTCTCCACTATATTATAATTGGTGGCAAACATGTCCCTACTATTTTTTAATATGTATAAGATTGATTAAAAATTGCAAAAACAAACAAAAATAATATTACGGTACTGCTTAAATTTCAATGGAAAAGTTCTGCTGCATAAAAACAACTCATACAATTTTTCATCCTACATACCCTAACTATTGAAGCCCATAGACATTTAACCTTAAATACCCCAACTTTTGAAGAATCCATAATGGAAAATTGAGATCTGCACCTACTGGTTTGTTATCAATCGAAGATTTGGTAACTAGAGATTACCTAGAGAGAGACAAAGATAACCCAATTTTCTTCAAGTACTTGGCATGATTTGTGCAGATCATAGTGAATGAGTGATATTTGTATGAACTTCTTGGGTCTTTTCCTTTTTTGAAATCAATTCATTTGAGCCTGTAATTTAATAACTAGTGTAACATATAATTAGTATGTAGAAGGTTCTTCAATTCCTTTTCCATTTGAATCTGAGTGGCCATTGAAAGACTCATTTCATGGTTGCAATGAATGGAGGTATAAACAAATAAAATTATAAGAATGAGTTCAAATGGTGGAATCTATCCATCACCTTGTATGGAAAGTTGCATGGATTTATGGAGCTATCAAGAGTTAAGTTTATAGAGTCCAAACAGATCAACATTTGATTTTTTTTATTGGTAAAAAGGTGGTGTTGTGAGACTAATATTTTTGTGTTTCCGTGGGGTGAAGCTATTGTTACTCTTGAAGATATGATGATTTTGGGAGGCTTCTCTATTTTGGGTGACTCTGTTTTGTACCCCTTCAAACCCCTTAGTTGGTAGAGATTGAAGAAAATCTTGAAAATGCACAAAGGGAGCTTATCGGACTCAAGACTAATAATCAAAGTAGATTGTTGGTTATCAAGTTTTTGCTTCCAGGTAAAATAGGTGCTCATGTTTTCCCAATAGCTAATAACCTGGTTAGAGGTATGCGACTAGCGCTAGTCACATACCTTTTGCCAGAGTTATAGCTATTGAGAAAACAAAAGAACTTATTTTACTTGGAAGCACAAATCTTAATAACCAAAGAGAAAGAAAAGCTTCATGCTCAAAATCCCAACCACTGTTCATGAAAAAATTCAACCATCTAGTTTGATTATTGGTCTTCAATCTGATAAGCTTGATTCACGCACTTTCAATATTTTCTTCAATCTCTGCCAACTCAAGGAGTTGAAGAGGGGCACAAAACAGAGTTACTCAAAATAGAGAAGCCTCTAAAAATAAACATATCTTCAAGAGTAAGAGTAGCTTCACCCCCACGAAAACACAAAATTGTTAGTCTCACAACTTCACCTTTCTACCAACCCAAAAATCAAATTTTGATCCTTCTGGACTATATAAATTGAACTCTTGATAGCTCCATAAATACATGTAGCTTTTCATATATGGTGATGGATAGACTCCATCGTTTGAACCTATTCTTTCCATTTTATTTGTTGATCCCTCCATCCATTGCAACCATGAAAGGAGACTTTCAATGGCCACTCAGATTCGGATGAAAAATGAATTGAAGAATTTATACAAACATCACTCGTTTACTATGATCTGCACAAATTATGCCAAGTACTTGAAAAAGTTTGGGTTATTTGTGTCCTCTCTAGATGATCTCTAGTTATCAAATCTTCGATTGATAACAGAGCAGTGGGCGTAGATCTCAATTTTCCCTCTCCCATTCAGGATTCATCGATAAGTGGGTTATTTAAGGTGAAATGTCTATGGGCTTCAACAGTTAGGGTATTTAGGGTGAAAAATTATATGTGGTTCCATATGGGTATTTAGAGTAAAAATTGTATGAGTTTTTCTTAGGCGGCAGAGCTTTTCCATGGAAATTTAAGAAGTACCATAATATTATTATTTTTTTTAGTTTTATTTTTCAATTTCAATAATTTTCATACATTTTTAAAAAAAAAACTGTAGCGACATATTTGTCACCAATTATCATATAGTTGTGGGACAATTATATACTTCATAGATCACTATAACTGATATATTGTTTGACTATCAAATCCAAAACTTAGTACCACACTATTTATGAAGGGAAAGAACAATATTTTGAGTTAATTGTGAAGGTTTTTCTTTAATCTAGCTCCTTAATGATATATCACTTGTATTGAATTCATGCTTCTTATAAAAGGAAAACATACTATGGTTTGTTGACG
This sequence comes from Solanum piurae, assembly GCA_029582685.1. NCBI lineage: Eukaryota > Viridiplantae > Streptophyta > Magnoliopsida > Solanales > Solanaceae > Solanum > Solanum piurae. Next base: position 8,040 of record JAJOOO010017311.1, read on the forward strand.
ACCACATATATAATTGATAGGCCACACAGACATTTAAGAAGTTAGATGTTCATTCAACTCTTAATCCTAGAATTGAGCTTAAAGCAATAAGTTCCAATTCCTATTAAATTCCATGTGTGAAATGTCTAAATGATGAGAAAGAATTGCGAGGCTCGATTGATGACACCAGCCATTGGATAAGATTTTAAAGTGTTTGTTAGTAAGGAATGAGACTCAATGATGAAATTGGAAGTGTAGTGAGGGGAATGTTGTTAGGCAGGAGATAACTTTAGAATTGCTTACAGAAAGACATACAAACTGTCTTATGTAGTCTTACCCTACATTTCTATAGGAGGTTGTTTCCACCACTCAAACCCCCAACCTCCTTGTCACGTTGCAAAAAATTTACTAATCACGCCAAGTATTCCATTACATTAATGGAGCAAGTAATTAGATAATTTACACAATAATTTTTTTTTCATTTATAGTTATGTAGAGCCTTCCTTGTACTCTGATCATATTTAATAATATCAGTATCTTCTACATATTCAAAGAATCTATATTTAGAAAGAAAAAAGGCAATAGATATGAAGGTTAGTAAATTTAAAACATATTAAAGTTAACACTTAAAGAGTATTTATCATGACAACTACTAATCAATGCAAATGAAACCTTCAATCACTTCAGATATTCACTAACACTCTGATGTTCCATATTATCCTTCATTTTGTGTTGAACACTTCTTTATTATTATTTTTATCAGTATATTAATATCCTGAAGAAATCAAACAGTAGAGAAATACCATAAAGACTATACAAGAAAAGTAGAAAGAAGAGATTAGATATGGGCGAAGCTTGAGAAAAAATTCTTTCCTTAAAGCTCAACATCATTTTGTATCTTAAGTGCCATATTTGATAGAGAAAAATGAATTGGATTTTTAAATGTACCTATGCACAAAAAAGAAAGAGTACTCGAGGGTTCTTCCAAAACATCTTTTGAGTGCAATTTTTATAATGGACATCCCAATCAACAATAGAAATTTTCTTAATCACATCCATAGTTGGTTGTATGGAACCATAGGTTTCTATTACATAACTCACATTCCTATGCATTTTCTGTCATTGGTATAATTTATTGTTGTATGCACCAGCCAATCTTATGGGGGTTGGCTGGGGTATATTTGTTGTTGTGTACCTTTCGGGCTTATGGGGTCCGATTAGGTTATTGTTTGCTTATATAATTATGTATCTTGTGTTGATTTGATAGTTATATATATAAATGGTTTAGACTTGACTATATATTGGTCCTTTTCGTTTTAGCCAGGTTAGATTAGCCTCTTGTCCACAGTGAAGTGTTGTGGTGGTTACCGATGTTGTATTTTCGGTTTGTTGGCTTCCATAATGAACCTTTGTAGTGGATAGGTTATTTGGATAGCACCTCCAGTTATGTTCCTTCGTCTGTGTTCTATTCTTCTCCTTTATCTCTATTTACGTTAATTGTGCAATATCCCTTCTTTTGCTTCTTATACTATACTTGATTTACTTTCCCATAATTTATGCTTGTTTTATCTTTTGAGCTCCATTGTCCTATGCCTACTGAGTACCTCTTATTGGTATTCATACTACACTTCTACACCCTGCATATCATAGTACAACTTCTATCCATTAAGGTATGTGTTGTATGGAACAACTTTTGGATTCAAAGACTACGGTGAACCCCTAATATTTGGATTTGCTAATCTCCCTTTATTTTTACTAGTACTAATCTTTATTTTGCATTCACATATGGTTTGGTATATATTTTTATTTGTCCTTGTACTCCTATTTTGATTAGAAGCTCGACTACCGAATGAAACCATATCTTTTGTCATATATATTCTTCATCATTCCTTTTATTCCCTCTATCATATTCTTGTAATGACCCTCATGGTAAAATCTATTTTCTTGCATGTTTTTACTGTTTTTCCCCTAACCATAGCTTCCTTGAAGATTTTGTGTCTTGCTGGATTGAGTGGGATGCTTCCTGCGGTGGTCGGGAGAGTTTTGAGCAAGTTTTTCCCTTTTAAAGGCTTTTTAAGTGAAAGAGTTGACTTTAGTCAACATCCGGAGAATCTAATGTCGTATAAAAAAAATTGAAAACTCCGAAAGATCCATATTGGTCTAGCAGAATGGTTGGTTCTGGTTCTGAGGCCTTCGGATTGAGTTTGTGTCATTAGGAATTTAATTTTTAAAGTTTTTGCCCATGTTTGACTTCGGTCAATATTCTTGGTAAAAGCGCTCGGATGAGAATTTCAATAGTGTGGTTAGGTCTGAAATATCGAGTTTGTTCTAGAGTGACCTTTGGTTTGGATCTCGAGGTGTTCAGAATGAGTTTGTTGCCATACCCCATTTTAACTCATGTCAAATAGTGTACAACCGATGATTCCTAAATTATTTAACTTAGGGAGTCACCACCTAATTATTTTTTAGGTAAATTAGGACACTTAAATATCTAGTTAAGTAATGCTAAAATTAACTTCAATTAATGGTCTACTTAACTTATGTGATTCTAAATAAGGGTTCAAGTTATCCTAAAGGGACAAGATGAAGCATCATTTAAGATCTATTAAAAATTGTTACCAACAAATCTTAGGTTGACAAAAATATATGATTTGATTAAAAATATGACGTAAGTGAAAATGAAAATATAACTTAAGAAGACATTACTAGTATTTTAAGAGAAGTACCATATAAACAAATTATTTAGGCTTCAAAAATTCACTAAGTAGATAAAGTATACATATGAATACTTCTAATATAAGTTAATGAAAGCCCTCATTCGGACAGTTAATTGCAGAAACTAATTTTCATGTAGTTGAGTTTATAAAATAACGAAATAATAAGTCAAACCATCCTTTATTAGCATTGAACTAAAATTGATTGAAACCATCTCTATTGAAGTACTTAAACATTTACTAAAAAGGTGAATTGTTTACACGTCTTGACCAAAAATACAATAATGTGTAATTAGATAAAAATTTAGTCTTAGAAAGATGAGAAAACTACAATAAGCTTACTCTAGACTTAAAAATATTATACACTTGAAGATTGAAACCCAAGCATAATAAAGTAATAATCTTTCCAAATTTTAAGAACGGACCAAATTAATTTTAAAAACCTATATTATAAATGAATTTTTTTTAAAAAAATAGTTGCAGCCATTTGTTTTCAATTGAAAGAAATCATCAAGTGTTTAAAAAAATGACTCTGGTCTGAAGGCTTTTCATGAAGGTAAGCATGTAAAAACTTGGTTTTAAAACGGAACGTTGATTCCTTCTATATTTAAAAAAAATGAAAAGCTACAGCGACTACAATGATTTGTTTTTAATATGAGGTACACAAACCAAAACCTCTATATTATGTTAGCGATTGTGAATACAAGAACAAGACGGATTCAAATCACACAATCTAGTTTAACATGTAAAGAAAACTAAGTAAGCAAATAAATACTAAAAAATATAAGTAGCCACGAGTGAGTTCAGGTGAGTATCATTTGTTTTACTTGCTATTTCGGATTTTCTTAAATGTCGTACTGACTCCATGTGCGGGTTTGATTATAATGTCGAATCTATGAGACTCGACTTTTTTGTAAAATTCTTGAATCAAGACTTCATTTTTGTCCCAAAGTGTACATGTAGAAATAAAATAAAGAAAAAAATTAGACAAATCGGTTTTGTAAAAAAGTGAATGCAAACCAAAGCAAAATATAAAAATATGATATACTCAAATCAAACAATATGAATAATACATGGAGCAACAACACCAAACCATATCAAAATGAAGTAAAGTATAGTTTTGATTTTTTAAAAATAAAGGGGCAGTAGCTTTGAGCTATATATAAATGACATCGTACTTGAAACTATGAATTAAAGGAAATTGAACACGGTGAGTTATGCTTTTTTTTTTCTGATTAAAGGATCATTCATGCTAGTTCAAACATACATCTTGATTTTAAAAAAGATTCAAAAAAATCATGCTTTATTATATTTAAAGAAATGTTTGTTTCTAGTTAATATAAAATTCTTATTGAGAGAGTAATCTTAACTAAGCCCTAAAACCATTCAAGTTAGATACACATATGACATTAAACCAAAGAAATACATAATTTTTATATACAAAAATGATTAGCTGCAGATAGAATGTAACTTCTGATAAAGAAAAAGATTAATAATATGCTATAAGTTTAAATGCATAATTCATCAACTTGCATTACATGAGTATATTTAATAAACCACACAAATACGTAAAAAAAGACTACGTATTGATAAAAGAACAGAATATTGACATTGACCTTTTGTATGGCAGTGAACCATGGCGAGGTTTCAGATCTATTGAAATCTGACTTTACTCACAAACAAAACAACACGATTAATCAAAAGAAAAGCTCTACCAATATTTTTGAGATTTGAAGAGGAGATGTGATTCAAAAACTCGGTATGCACAAAGGATGAGTGGCAACCAAATTTGTAAGTGTAAAAGAGTAGCTCAAAAACCTCTGAAAACGAACTTGGAAGTAAGCATTTATAATTGAAATTAGAGTTCTTGAATTGTTGAGAAGGAATTTCAATTTCCTATTTTGAAATTGGTCAAAGATAACCATTAAAGCTCAAACGTTGAAATTTTTGGATGTACTCGACAGTCTTCACGTGATTGACATAGCCATTTCACGAATAAAGAGTGAAAAACTCTATACATAGCTAAAGAACAACGGAGATTTTTTGGAGAGGGAGGGAGGGAGGGGGAGGGGGGGAGAAAAATGGTATTTTAGGTAGTTAAATAATGGGTAATAACCCAAATCTGCAAAAGAACCCCTAAAAACAAGGGCCCAAATGCAGCAGCCCAAACATCAACCCATCATCCCTCTTCACAATCCCTACTACCCACTTTATCCTCATTGGTAGCCAAATAGTTGAAGTAGTTCTAAGTCTTCATTATCAAATAGTTTTTCCCATATTAGTTTTCTTATCTCTATAATTTCTAATTTTCTGAGTACGTACAAGATTAATAGTTTATAATTATAAATCATTTCATCATGTAAATAGGTAGTTATAGTCGTATCATTCATATTCATATTCATGCTTTTTAATTAATTCCCTCATATCATAGCACAACAATAATATTATATTAGATTATTATAAACTAGATTATTTCAAACCATGTACTCCGGTCACTATTAACATCGTACTTTCAAGGTATTTCCTTCTAAATAGTGCCACTTTGTCTACTACCTTCATGGCTTCTTGCCTTGGTTTCGACCCTGGACATTA
>JAJOOO010017312.1:0-16605 GCA_029582685.1 Solanum piurae
GTCATAATCTTGGTGAATAAAATAATTTGATACCTATTACTAGTGAGAGATGACAAATACTTCGTGAAACTAATTTAGATATACATATATCTAATAATCCAAACACTACGGTTATAAAAAAAAACATGTTGCAACTTGCAAGGATCTCACTACCTCCACAAGCAAAAATTAAACTTTATAAAATGAAACTATAAAATTCTTTCACGATAGATCGTGAATCACCATTAAATGATGAACTTATTTTTTAAAAACAGTATGTATTTTAAAAATAGTTGAATTCCAAGATATTTACGTTTCAGTCTAAATTGTTAGGCCAAACAAATAAGTAGTGCAACTAAAATATATCTTAAAGTCTTATTTAGGAGCCTGGTAACCAAGTTAGAAAATATTCACTTATAGTATACGATGAAAAATATTACTAATATAAAAATCGACTCAACTTATGGTATATATGCTAATTATTTATTGTAGCAGCCAAAAGGTAGTAATTGTTGATGGGCTGAAATAATCCCCATGTCGTACGTCTCGTACCCGTTTCATTCGACTTAGAGATGATAATGAGACAGAGAAACGCGAAATAAGGTAAAGTTAAAACTGAAAATAAATAAACTAAATAAGATAGGTTAAAATTTTAACAAGTCAAAATTTGCCCGTCTCATTTTATTTACATTTCAATTGGACTTATAATTTATTTTTGTGAGTAGTGAAAATGTCAATTATTGAACAGATTATTTTTGAAGATGAAAATATTCGTATTGAAATAAAAACAGAAGAAATTAAAGATAAAGGGCATATGCAAAGTTATTATTCTATTAAACGTGTGGTGGACACTTATAATACTAACGTGAGGTTGAGCACTAATTATAATATCCATTGATCGCTTATTGCAGTATTTATTCTGAGACTTTAAGTAGCAACCGATAATACATTTAATCTAGTGGGATAGGAGAATAAAATGACATTAAATTGTACTTTCCTCAGCAACATCAACACGTGCTACATCTATATGATCCCAAACCTTAAAACATTTGGGTTGGAGATTAATAAAAAAGAACTTTTACTTTGTAATAATAGTATATATAATATTAGATCATATCATATACTAATAAAATCATAATTTTAAGTTATAGCAGAGTGAGTTGTATTACGTACATGCTTAGGATGACAATGGAGCAGAACAAGACAGGATTTAACAGGACGAATTAGGCAGGGAAAGATTTAAACGAGACAGGTCAAATTAAAACACATTTTTTCAGAAAATAATGCACGGGGCTAGCTAGGCAGGTGGTAGGGAAATAACTGACCAGAACAAACTTCACAACCTAATTAAATATGTGTGAAATTAATAATTAAATTGATAAGACTTTAATTAAATACCATAAAATACAGGTTCCTCCATCAGTTGGAGCCTCTGGGCTCCGGCAGATTAAACAGTACTACTTAAGCCTCTGAACATTAAAATAAAATAAAGTGAATGAGTGATTGTTGGATCAAATATTACTAGAAAATATGAAATTAGCTATTAAATTTATTTGTAATTTAATCCTCAGTTAATCCATCCTTAAATAGCTCCAAGCTAATTAGATTTTCTTATATAATTCGTCGCTAAGTAACTCCTAGCCAATTAGATTTTTTTATAATTCATTGCTAAATGGGATTAGCATGAGATTTTTGTTGTTTAGCTATGAAATTTTATTTGTCGCTGACTTCGTGTTTTCTTATAGTGAAAAACATGGTTTATAGAAATGTTTGATGATAAATTGTTGATTTGGTGACTTTGAAACGACGAAAGATTTCACACACTATCGATATAATTTAACAAATAATAATACATAGTATTACGTTAACATTATTAATTACTAACTTATTTCAAGTTATTAAAATATAAGTTATAATGATTCATAGGTATTTGTTCACTCACATGTTACATGCATTAATATATTTTACATCGTCAATATATAAAGCTTAAATTCCTACCTTTTAAAAACTGTACGTTTTATAAGTACTCCACATGTCTGTGAGAAAGGATAAATGGGGAGAGAATCTTATTTATGGAATTTGAATCCTCTTCACATTTAAACCAAAAAATAATAATCTACATAATAAGAACGTTTTTTTGGTAATTTTTTTTAAATCTATTCCTTTCACATGTCAAACAGCATGCTTCATCCCTGTGATGTTGTATCATCTTTCGATGCAAACAATAATTTCTTTATAAAAAAATATTGAATAAAATCTAGCCTAAAAAGTTATAGCATCTATTTTAATTAAAAGAAATTAAATAATTTTGAGGAGCTAAAATGTCCTCTTAGGAAAAGAAAATTAGCTAGTCAACAACTTCCAGTTCATGTTCTGTTGCATGCATGGCAAATGCCAATTAATTAGTGACGTATATTATGAGCTACTTGCCCACTTAATTACTTAAGAAAAAATTGACAAAATGAATTGTTTTGCTTAATCACCTTTAATTAATAAAGTAATTAATTTGGATTTGATTAGGAAGTTTGTACGGTCCCTTTGCTAGGAGCTACAAATTGTTATGTGATCTACTGTGGTTTTAACTATAGCGAGGACATAATTTTGATGGTCAAAATTGAGTAGTGATAATAGCAAGAGTACTAAAAATAGTGGAGAAAGTAAAAAAATTTGTTAGGATATTCAAGATTTAATATGTTTATATAAAATATAAAAACTTTAAACAGGAATTAACGATTGATAAATATCATAGCTAAAAATCAAAATCTATTGCTAATCTTGTTTAGTGATGAATTATCATAAAATTATGTTTGCTGCAAGCAATTTAGTTGTGGCTACGTACACCACTAAGGCACCAACTAAAAGAAGGTTAATAAATGGCTAAAAGTTATATTAAAGTAATTAGTACGTTCGATAAATCATCAAAAGTTGTGTGGTTGGGCGGTGCTAATCACCTTCCGCATCCTTAAAACACATATATGCTTCAAGTTTTGAGCTCTGAAAATAAAATTTTCTCTATGATAGAAAACCTTTATCCCAAAATGAGATTCCCAATGCAATTAATTAAGCTTCAGAATAGATCTAGAATATATACTTAATCACTATTTGATCAGTAATCACCAGAAATTAATTTAGCAGAACAAAATGACTTTAATTTCCATGTTCCTCTTCTCTTTTTCGAATGAAATTTTATCTTTTCATTATATATATAAATAAAATCTACCAAAAATGCATGTGGAGTTTGACTCCACTTTAGTATCTTTCTCAAATCATGTACTCAAACAAAGCAACATGTATTCACTAAAAAGAATAATTAAGATTGGATTATATCTCCTATTATTATTATTTTCTAGTAGTACTTTACTTTATATGCAAAATTAAGTAAATTAAGATAAATGTGCATCTTAATTAAAAATGTGAATAAGTTTTAGCCAGCCACGAGTAATGACAGCACTTATATTCATGCGAAAAGAATATTAGTACCAAATATTGCTAAAGATATAATATTATAAAATAAATAAGAGTATAACTTTTGATTACTAAAACTTTTTATTTATTGACAATTTATACAACTGAACATGTAGAAACAGGAGCAAGCAGAGGTTTGAGTACAAGTTTGCTAAAGAATTATCAGTTTATTAATTATATTTTAATATTTTAATATTTTTATTTCAATATTTGAAACTCTTTAACTATTTTATTTTATTTTTGAATAATTACAGAGACCTTTCTATAAGTTAGCTTCATAACATTTGGTGATTTTCAATACTATGCTCACCTTCTTTGTACTATTTATTTAACTTAATTAATATTAATTCAAAATAATTACAATATGACCATTTTGTCCTTTCTAATGTTATACTTCCAAAACTAAAATAAATATTTTGGTTTAACCCGCAATTAGGAGTGCGCATCGGTCGGTTCGGTTCGATTTTATGTATTATTAGTTCGGTTTATCAGTTTGTAAATACGTCAAACCGATAACCAAACCAATAACATATTTCTTATCGGTTTTTGGTTAATCGGTTTATGGTACTTAACGGTTCGGTTTTTGGTTTAACCAATAAGAAAATACTCATATATATTATATACATGATAAGAAAATTTTCATATAAACCATATGATTTTTCCAGCATTTGGCATGAAAGTAATAATCATAAAAGTAACAATAATTTTTCTTGCAAGTTTAGACACTAGACACATTCAAAGGAAAAAGTGTGAAAGTAACAATCGTTTAACCATTAACAATAAGAATAGTAAATTTAGTATGGTCTTATTGGGTTATCGGTTTAACCATTAAAAAAAATCATAAAATCGGAAACCGAACCAATAACCCAATAAAAAAATTTGCAAAACCGTTAGCCCAATAACCCAATATCAATAAACCAATAGTGTTTTTTTCGGTTCGGTTTATTGGTTAAATCAATTTTTGCACACCCCTACCCGCAACTAATCATTTAAATCCAACAGTGTTGAGATTGATTAAACTAATTAACAACAAAAGTAGTTAGAGTCGGTTAAGGCAATCGTCAGTGTTAAACATAATTAGTTAGTTAAGTTGTTTTTATTAGTTAGCTGATTGATTTTACTTTACTGTATAAATTAGCTTGAACATGTATTTTGTATTCTCAAGATTTTCAATACACAAAAGAATCTCCTATTTCTCTCAACTTCTTCTCTCTCCTTCTTTTCTTCTTCAAGCTTCTAGGAGATTATCACAGATCGTTAATGGAGTTTTGTCACCAGTTTTGACATGGTATCAGAGCTAGGTTCCTCCATTCATTAGCTTCTCAATCATCCATTTGTCATCTGATAGATTTCAATTGAATCTATTTCACTATTTCCCCAATTTTCTTGCGATTTCTCGATCTCTGTTTTTCATTTTCCCAATTTTCTAGCATATTACTTCAATCGCACTTGTTAAGTCTTCAATTTCGTCTTCTTCTGTTGAATTGTTTATTCGATTAATCATATGGCGGGAGACAAGGAGACCATAGATTCGACTGATCCTTTGTATATGCATCCCTCTGAAAGTGTTGGTTCCAGAATTACTCCCGATATTTTTTATGGAGCTGGATACAGGTCATGGCGGCGTGGTATGCTACATGCTCTATCAGTGAAGAACAAAATGTGATTCGTCAACGGGAAGTGCAAAAATACAGATCCAAAAGATCATCTTCTCAATCAATGGGAACGATGTGACGACATGGTCACCTCATGATTACTGCATTCACTCTCAAGAGATATTGTTGATAGCCTGCAGTATGTTAATAACGATGCTGAGCTCTGGCAGGAGCTAGAAGATAGGTATGATCAAACTAACGGTGCTAAGATGTATCAACTTCAAAAGAAAATCAGCGATTTAACTCATGGATCCATGGATGTTACTACTTACTATACTAAGATAAAGCGATTGTGGGAAGAGCTGGGAACATTGGATAACAATAATCAGTGTAGTTATGTATGCAATTGTGGTGCTAAAACTATTATGCACAAAGTTGAGCAGGATAAGAGGCTTATTCAATTTCTAATGGGACTGAACGAAGTGTATACAATTGTACAGAGAAGCATACTGATGATGAATTCTATCTCTACCATTGCTCAAAGTTTTTCTATCCTAATTCAGAAAGAAAAGCAGCGGGATGTCAGACCACGAAATCATTTAACCACATAGAGCACAACTCTGAATGCAGATGGAAATACTCAATTTAGAACAAATTACAATCAGTACAACACCACAGGAAATTGATCCAACCAACAGTTCCATAGAGGCAGCTCTTCAGGTCTTCGATTATTTTGTGATTACTACAAAAGGCCAGGACATATCAAGGAGAAATGTTACAGACTCCATGGATTCCCTCCAAACTTTAAGTTCACAAAAGGTAAAAATACAGCCTCTGCTGCAGCACATGAAGGATCTAGTGACATGTTAGACAACCATCTTGACGGCCCTAACAACATGAAAGCTGATGATACTAGTAGTCTTATCCTGACCAAGGAACAACAGTCCTAGCTGATGCATCTGCTTGGAAGATTTCAGAGTAGGCAAACTTGTGAGAACTTAGACAATATCACCAGTAGAGCTGCAAACTTTACAGGTATTCTTGCCTGCTTTACTCACAATAAAGTTATGTCTAATCTTTCATATAAGTGTTGTCATTCACCTGCTAATTTTTGGATCCTAGACTCGAGAGCATCTAACCACATAACACATAATAAGGAACTCTTTACGAACATTAGGACTTTATCTTACCCTTTCTTAGTTACTTTACCAAATAGATATAAGGTGAAGGTGACAGAAATTGGTGATGTTGTTCTCAGTTCAATTCTAACATTGCATAAAGTGTTGTTTGTTCTTAGTTTCAAATTCAATCTCATTTCAATACATTCCCTCACTGTACACCTTTTAAAATCTAATGTTAGTTTTTCTGCCCTTTCATGTGTCTTGCAGGTCCCTTCAATGAAGAGGCCTCTAGAGATTGATAGAGCAAGGAATGGATTGTATTTCTTGTGCACAAAGTGTCAATCTTTTAAGTCTACTCAGTTTTCTTCTCCTGTTTCATTTATTGTTTTCTCTCTTTCTATTGTAAACAACTGCAAGTCAGAAGCTGCGTGTGATATTCAAAAAACTTCCTCCCCATCCCATATCCCTCTTTCTGTAAATGGTTGTCATTCATCAAATAAATAAGTTTGTTCTCCCATGAATTCTTTCTCTACTACTTGTTCATCTACTGAAATTTGTATGGATTATTTATGGCATAATAGGTTAGAACATGTTCCTTTTGTTAAAATGAGGGGGATATCTTCCATATCAGCTCAATTTGCTACTAAGCAACCTTTTCTATGCCAAGTCTTCCCAATGACAAGGCAAACCAAATCACCATTTCCACAAAAGTCACCCTCTTCCACCAACAAACCTTTTGACCTCATACACATAGACATTTGGGGACCATATCATGTAAACACACACACAACAATTGTAGATATTTTGTAACTATGGTAGATGATTATACTAGGTCCACTTGGACACATTTGATGAGCTGCAAAGGCAACACTCTACAAATCCTAAAAACCTTTGTTCAAATGGTAGAGAATCAGTTTCAGACCTCTAATAAAACCATAAGATCAGACAATGGTTTGGAGTTCACTAGTAATGAAGCCATAGCCTTTTATCAGTCCAAAGAAATTATACACCAAAAATCTTATCCATATACACCACAACAAAATGGTGTAGTAGAGAGAAAATACAAATACCTTTTAGAAACAGCCAGGGGACTCCTATACCAATCAAAACTTCCCATAAGGTACAGGGAGAATGTCTTTTGACTACCACCTACCTAATTAATAACAAACTACCATCTGTTTCCCTAAAGGATAAATGTCCATATGAGCTTCTTCACCAAAAGAAGCCCAATTATTCTCACTTCAGGTGTTTTGGATGTTTGTGTTATCCCACCACTATTAAACCTCATAAAGATAAATTTGAACCTAGAACACAACCTCACATTTTTAAAGGATACCCCTTTGGGACAAAAGGATACAAGGTTCTAGACTTAGCCACCAAGAGGATACATATATCTAGAGATGTTATTTTTCATGAGAATGTTTTCCTCTTTGCTTCCTTAACAATACATTCATCTTTTCCCACTGTACTGCAACATGTAAATTATGAGTCCCCTTTCTTATTTTCCGAGGACAACACTTTAACCACATGGAAATCACAGACTGAGGACATACAATCATCTAATGATGCATCACCTAACACTTCACCATACTCATCACATACCATCACTAATGAATCACCTAACCTCCCTATTGGCACTAACCAAGATATTTCCCACAACCATAATGCAGAACCAAGTCATGAAAAGGCATCTACCACTGATAATCATATGACTGTAACAACACCTAGGAGATGATCATCTAGAACCCTCACTACACCATCTCATTTGAAAGAGTTTGTCTACTCCTTGCCTTCACAGAAAAATCAACCCATATCTCTCACCAACACAAACCAATTCTTCCTTACTTCTTTAGATCCAGATAGTCAGCAGGCCATGACTAAGAGCCTGTTTGGATTAACTTTAAAAAAGTAGCTTCTAAGTCAAAAATAATAAGTCAACTTGAAATGACTTTTAAGTCAAGAAATAAAAAGTAGGGGGAGACCTACTTTTGGTTTTTGACTTATTTTAAGTCATTTTAAACTTATTTTAAGTCATTTTTTACCTTGTCAAACACTCTCCAACTTATTTTAAGTCATTTTTGACTTATTTTAAATTATTTCTTGTATTTACCAAACACTTTCAGAAGTAAAAAACTGACTTAAAAGTAGGTTTAACCAACTTTTAAGCCAATCCAAACACCCTCTAATGCTTTTAATGATAGAGAACCTGACTCCTATGAAGAGGCAGACATGAATCCTGCATGGCAAACAACCATGACATAGGAGTTTGAGGCTTTACATGCTAATCAAACTTGGGATTTAGTTTCTTTACCTGCAGGAAAGAAGACTATAGGGTGCAGATGGGTCTATAAAATCAAGCATAAGGCTGATGGATCTGTAGAAAGATTCAAGGCAAGGTTAGTGGTGAAGGGATACACTCAACAGACTGGAGTCGACTACACTGAAACTTTTTCACCAGTGGTGAAAATGACCACTTTCAGGACCCTAATTAGTGTAACTATTAAGAAAGGCTGGAGGCTTTATCAATTGAATGTAAACACTGCATTTCTACATGGGTACTTGCATGAAGAAGTTTACATGGAAGCTCTTCAAGGATTGGCCATGGATACTCCACAGTTAGTGTGCAAATTAAAGAAATCCTTGTATGGTTTAAAGCAGGCAAGAAGACAGTGGTATGCCAAACTCACAGAAACATTATATTCAAAAGGATTTGTCCACTTAGCTAAGGATTATTCACTCTTCTACAAAAAATCACCCACTTCATCAGTGTTTGTGACAGTGTATGTAGATGATATAGTGCTTACAGGGACAAGACTTGACAGAGATCAACAACTTAAAGTCTTTTCTACATGATTCTTTCATAATCAAGGATTTAGGTCAACTACACTATTTTCTTGGTTTTGAATTGTTTTACAGAAAATATGGTGTCATCATATCTCAAAAGAAGTTTACTACAGATTTATTAAAAGAGTTTGATTGCATGTCATATTCAGCAGTTGTTGCTCCATTAAAGTGTAATCTCAAGCTACTGGCAGATGAGGGACCTCTTTTCAGTGACCCTACTTATTACACAAAATTAGTGGGGAAACTTAACTTCCTCACTAAAACTAGGCTGGATATAACATATAGTGTATAACATTTGAGTCAATACATGCAGGCTCCTAGAGAGCCTCATCTCAAGGCTGCAATACATGTCCTCATATATTTGAAGAATGATCCTGCCTTAGGAATTTTCATGTCAAAAAATTTCACATTTACTTTGAAAGCATTTTGCGACTCAGATTGGCCCTCTTGCCCTGACTCTAAAAAGTCAGTTAGTGGATACATTGTAATGTTTGGGGCCTGTCCAATTAGCTGGAAGTCAAAGAAGCAGGTTACAGTGTCACTTTCTTCTGCTGAGGCAAAATACAGGTCTATTAGAATGGTCGTTGGAGAATTAATCTGGTTGAGAAGAATCCTGACAGAGTTTGATGTATCTTGTATTGATCCTACTCTTATATATTGTGACAGACAAGAAACAGTTCATATAGCCAGGAACCCTATCTTCCATGAGTGTACAAAACACATAGAGGTGGATTGTCATTTCGTGAGAAATAGCATACAGGATGGAATCATCACCCCTCATCATGTCTCAACACATGAACAATTGGTTGATGTGTTTACTAAGGCCTTAACAGGGATCAAGCACATTGCAATGTTAGGCAAGTTGGCAGTGGATTCCTCCCCTCCAACCTGAGGGGGGGGGGTTGAGATTGGTTAGACTTATTAACAGAAAAAGTAGTTAGAGTCGGTTAAGGCAGTCGTCAGTGTTAAACATAATTAGTTAGTTAAGTTAATTTTATTAGTTAGCTGATTGATTTTACTTTACTGTATAAATTAGCTTGAACATGTATTTTGTATTCTCAAGTTTTTCAATACACAAAAGATTCTCCTCTTTCTCTCAACTTCTTCTCTCTCCTTCTTTTCTTCTTCAAGCTTCTATGGAGGTTCATCACATATCATTAATGGAGTTTTGTCTCTAGTTTTGACAAACAGTTATAGATTTGATCTTCTAACATTACTGTTTTTTTTATCATCTTTATATGATTTTCAATACAAATCAATATCTCTTGTCTGTTACTGCAAAAACCGAACAATGGTTTTATTCTCTCTTTGCCTATTAGGGAAATACCTCTCCCTCCCATATTAATTGTTTATTTTTTTCTTTACACATCACTTAAAAAATCATAAATAAGAAGAAATTTTTGCTAATGAAACTTTAAAAACTTGTTTATACTTTCAAAAAAGAGGATCAATTGTAAGGGTAAAAAAAAAAAAATTAAAATTAATTTTATCTTAATTTTGTAATTTAGTAAATAATTTAAGACAAATATTTACAGTGAGATGGACAACTAAAACGCAATCGTCGCCAAATTTGTTTGGATGGAGTTATGATATCAAAGCTCTCAATGATTTCATTTTTTATTTCTTTTATGGTTTTATTTCTAAAAGTCAAATTTAACGGTTGTTTGCAGAACAGTGGAAATTAATTGCTACACACCAGAGTTGCCCAAGGATTTGGAAGAATCTAGCTACTAAAAAAGAATTTTAAACTTTTGAATATTAAGATTACACCAAACAAACGTACCAATTTAAAAAGTTTAATATACGGAATTAAGGACAATTCGGTCAAATTACAACTCATTTATATTAATGATAAATAATTTAAAATAACTACATTTAAAAAATCTAAATAAAGGAAATAAACATAATAACACAAATCACAAAACAGGTTGGTATTATAAATACTTCTTCATCCGTCTCAAAAATATAATGCTTCACCCCTATAACTATGAATATTGACTTATGCTTCACCAATTTATTTTGAAACAATTTAAGTCTCACGTAAAATAAGAGGAGGAGACGTTAACGGAACCAATGTGTTAGTTTAATTTCCATGAGTAATCAACATTAATAATAAACTATTTCTAAAATAATAATATTAATATTTTATTTCTACATCATGGCAATCCCTATTATAGATTTAATTCTATGTGACGTTGTTGTACGATTTTAATTAAAATGATTAAGCATGGATATTGCGTTAAACCAACGGAATGCCTAACTTGGTGAAAATGGACCAAATAAGAGAATGCGTGATGGAAAAAAAATTAGCCCTCTTTTGCCGCACTCCAAACCTCAAATGTTATTGGACGCATACAAAAATATGAGCACTATTTGCGGAGGCGGAGCTAAGCGTGGTTTATGAGTTCGGATGAATCCAGTAGCTTTTTCATAGGCCTTATATTTATACTAAAAAATTAATTAAATATATATGTATATTAATTTGTGTACCTCTAATAAAATTGATTGACGGTTATTAACAAAATTTAGAACTCCAAACTCTTAATCCTGCCTTCGCCTTGTCTAAGATATATATATATATTTATTTATTTTTCTAAAAAGTTAATTACCAACCTAGAAACTTGTCGTGTTTATCATATGTATCAAATTAATAAATTTTTGACATGTGTTATGTATATAAATTGTTATTCAATCTGTATTTCAAAGAACAAAAAGATAATAATCAAAATAAATTGAATTGGATAAACGTCGAGTCCTGTTGAATTTGCAGGTGCTTTACAGATACTATTCTCCTTAATATATTCGAGGTAATAAAATATATCTTTCTAAGATAAAATAATTTGCTCACTAGTCTAGCCATATCACAAACTCTAGTGAACAACATACGAATCACTAGATTAATTTTTTTTTAAAAAAAAGTGCAAGAAGAAGACGATCAGAGAAAATTATATATATAAAAAATGAGAGAACCCACTTTATTTATAGTCAACAAAGACTAGTATAACCATGTGCTTATTGTGGAAAAAATAGCAACCCTTAGAAAAATTTCATAACTAATTATCAGAAAAGTCACAACTCATCAAAAAAACCACAACTTATTCAATATCAAAAGATGTTATTTAAATTGCATCTTTATCTTCGTGTCTTTTAAAAAAGAAGAAAAAAACATTTCATTTCTCAGTAACACTTTTTAAAATCCAACAAAAATATTATCTCGATTTAATTAAGTTATGTATTTTTATCTAGATTTAATATTATTATACTATTTAAATCATGCTAAATTAACACGGTCACCCACTTGAGTAACTTTTTCCTTTTTCATTTTGTCCAGTGAGATATGAAGACGCATACAGAGATTCCATTCTCTCTCTCTCTCTCTGGTGTTTTCATTTTATTATAAATAAGAGAAACAGATCGGCATAACGTATACTTTGCTCTTCTTATAATTATTAGCTTATAATTACTGTTTAAGAGCCATTCTTAAATATCTTCTTTTTCAGAATTACATTTGCATGGCCACTAATTTACAGAAGCGTGGACTGGTAAGCTTGGGGAAACGATTTGTGAACCAGATAACTTATTCAACTTCTCGAAATTCTGCCAACTCATCATCTACTGCCCAGATCTCTGGCAGGTACGCTCTGAACTTTGCAGAGTCTTCAGAGCCAGAATTTTGAATTCTCATAAACATCAACTTGCAGTATTTTGGATTAATACTTATTTATACGTATTAAGTGAATTTCTTAACACAAATATAAAATTTTGATCACAGTTACTAAGTTCTAGCTTAGCCAAACCTGTAACTTTCTCTCTAGCTCCGCCCTTGATCAGTTCGAGTTAATTACTTTCAATTTGTTTCTTTTTTAAATCTAATTAAGTGATGTGCAGGAGGGTGGTGCACACGTCAGTGTATGACAAGAATCCAGAGGAATATGTGTCATCGTGGGTACCTGATGAAATAATCGAGGCAGAATCAAACAAGTACAATTACTGGACTCCTCATCCCCAAACCGGGATATTTGGGCCAGCAACTGATCACATTATAAAATACGGTGACTATGGTTCTCAATTCTCCACTGTAGATTCTGCGTTGGAACAAAAGACATTTTTTCGCGATCTTGAGGATCTGGAGAAGCCTAGTTATCCTTAAGTTTCACAAAATATTACAACAGAAAATACTACTAGTAGGGAAGGTGAAAGAGGTGTTTCGTTTGTTGTGTTCTATGAATATGTGATATGTTTAGTTAATTAATGGAAGTATAATATGAAGTATGTATAGAATAAAACTACCCACTCTCTGTGGGCTTCTTTTAAATGATCATATGGTGCAATACATACGATCAAACTTCTCTGTAATGAAAGTTGGTTCCAAAAACAACTCGACTGTTATAATGAAATATTGTTATAAAAGATGAGTGTTATAGAAAGATAACAACAATAAAATAACCTTCTGGCTAGCTTAATTGGATCATATTGAAGAATACTCCCTCTTGCTAGTCCAATATAAATGGATTGTTGGGACGCGACACACCCTTTAATAAATATATTTAAAGGCATTAATTAATTAAAGCGTAATTTGTCAATATTGTCCTTTTGATTCTTCTCAACCTCTAGATAGGCATTTATGAAGCAGAGGCGATAACTGTTATGCCGTAATCTATATATCTATATAAAGCTGAATCTAAGAAATTCTATGTGACACATCTTTATGACCAGTATTCTATTTATTTATTTTTCTCATTTTTTAAAACTTTTCTTCCTTTATAAAGGAATAAATATGTTAAATATATTAGTGACAATTATGTTCTTTTTAATACTTATAACTGACGCACATAAATATTAGAAATTAAAAGAGAAATAAATAGATATTGATAACCTATATGAGAGAATGTCAAGAGTTTTCTCTAATATTTCATTTCTTTTTATGATTGTGTTTCTAACATCTTCTTTGTTTAAATTGTTTTTCTTCCTTTCTTTACTTTTTAAATTTTCAGGAACATCAAACAAGTTTCATTGAACATGCACGTATCAAAGAGAATAAAAATTCAACAACGTACCAAATAAATAAAAGAAAAATCATGAAGGAGAGAAAAATAACAAACAACGGAAAAAGAAAAACATAAATGACAAAGCTCCAAGGAAGCAAATTTAGAGATGAAGAGAAAGATCTCAGAATGAACAAAATTTCGTCAACTTAGCGTAAAATAATAGTCAAAGCATTGAAGGTAAGCATTACATGTATAAAAATTAAAATTAATTTTATGCAAGAGTTAATCTAATATCCTATTTAGTATGATATTTTATATGATTGAGTAACTAGAAATCACAACATTTTCCTCTTTTTTAAAAATTAATAATCTAACTTATGTGTTTAAAGCTTAAGGATAAAAGAAATACAAAAATTAATAATCAAGACTAAAACAACGCAAAAATAAAATTATTAGGAATTTAAAATATGTTAAGAATCTTATATTTCAAAATCATTCTACAATTACAAATATATATACATATAAAAAGAAATTCTCAAAATTATTTACATTTAGCCTAAAAATAAAAAATAATAAGTAGTTAAGATCAACAAAAATGGATACCTTAACTTTATCACTTCTTCTTATGATGATAGAATATGATTTCTTTATGAAATGAGAACGAGATAGTATCTCATGATTCTTCAAGATATTGATATAAAGAAAAAGGCATGTAACAAATGTTTCTCTTCAAAAGGAATTTTTTTTTAAAAGGTTGTTGCACTATAATTTTTTTCTACAAGAAAATTTGTATTGAGAAAAAAATCATTCTGATTGAAAAACTTATAGAAAAAATTATGAGTGGTCCACAAGACAAGAAGAATTATTTTGAAAAAGAATCAAGTTATTTATTGAATTCATATTAAATTAGAAGAAGAATAAGGAAAAATCTATATTGGGAATTATAATTTGAAAGGATCCTAAATTAGTGCTCCCATTATTTCTTTCAATTCTTTATTCTTCTAAATCCATTCTTTTTTTAAAAAAATTTTTGTTTCATTTTTCCTTATATATCTTTAATTAATGTTTGTTTATTTTCTTTATTGTGCTTTGAAAGGATCCTAAATTAGTGCTTACATATTTCTTTAAATTTTTTACTCTTCTAATTCCGTTTTTTTATTTAATTTTTTTTCCATTTTTTCCTCGTGTAAACCCTTTAATTAATGTTTGTTTTATTTTCTTTTATGTATCTTTAATTATACTTTATAATAAAGAATTTATATATATATATATTACTATTTTAATTCTTTTGACATTTTTTTTAATTTTAAAAGATCAAAAGTCTCACTTTAATTTTTTACAAAATATCAAAGGTGACCATATTTTTTAATTTTGTTCATCAACAATTATATTAATTTTCTTACTTCCCTGCCTTAATTTGATAATTAATATCATTTATATCATTTTGTTAAATCATATTTTAAAAAACTTTTTTACTTTCTTTTATTTATTTATTACAAGTAATTAGTTACTATAACTTTGTAAAACATATATTTATATATATTAAGGTAATTTGATTTTATTTCTTATTAAAAAATTAGATCATCTCTTCTGCTAAATATCTATACAAGTATACTCATATCAAATAATAAAGTTAAAAATAGAAAATGATGACACTCTTCTGACTTCAGATATTTATTTAATTTTATTTAAAAAAATGACGATTTCTCTTATATATATTTTTTTAAAAAAATTGCTCAAAAATTTGTCTTGAAAGTTTATTTATTTTGCATTTTCTTTTTCAAATTTCAAATCATTTCATCATTAATGCTATTAATTATTTTTATTTTTTCCTTAACCTCATCATTAATGTTATTTATAATATTTCCTTAAATGATTAATGGTCCACAAGACAAAAAAAATATTTAGAGAAAGAATCAATTTATTTATTGAATTCATATTAAATTAGGCATAGAATAAGGAGATATCTATGTTGTGAATTATAATCTGAAAGGATCTTAAATTAGTGCTCACATTATTTCTTTCAATTCTTTATTCTTCTAATTCTGTTATTTTTTTAATTTATTAGTGCTTAGATTATTTCTTTAAATTTTTTACTCTTCTAATTCCGTTTTTTTAATTTATTTTTTTCCATTTTTTTCTTATGTACAACATTTAATTAATGTTTGTTTATTTTATTTTAAAAAATGACGCTTCCTCTTATATTTTTTTTAAAAAAAAATTGCTCAAAAATGTGTCTTGAAAGTTTATCTATTTTGCAAAAAAAAATTCAAACTTCAAATCATTTCATCATTAATGCTATTAATTATTTTTATTTTTTTTCTTAACCTCATCATTAATGTTATATATATTAGTGTTTTTATTCTTTTGACATTTTTTTTTATTTTAAAAGACCAAAAGTCTCACTTTAAAATTTTACAAAATATCAAAGGTGACTATATTTTTTTTAAATTTTGTTCATCAACAATTATATTAATTTTCTTACTTCCATACCTTAATCTGATAATTAATGTCATTTATATCATTTTATTAAATCACTTTTTTTAAAAAATTAGTTATTATAACTTTGTAAATATATATATATATATATATATATATATATATATATATAAA
>JAJOOO010017313.1:0-22978 GCA_029582685.1 Solanum piurae
TTGAGAGAGTACTTGGTATTCTGAGGCATATCATTTCATGATGTCATATTGCATTGCATCCCATGACATCCTTCATTCTTGATGAATATGTGTTTTATTGGTGGTTGGAAAGTACTTGATATTTGATTACCTCTATTTGATGAACTTGATCTTGTGTGTTGTTGATATGGTGAGTGTCTTTTTCTGAAAGTTGTGATTGATGAATATTGAGTTTGTTGTTGAGGATATGTAATTTGTTAAAGTGATTGTTGTTGAGTTAGGTGCTTTGTAAACTGTGAACTGTTAGGTTGGGCTGATTTTATACAAGTTGTAGTTGTGGAGGTTCGGTTGGTGTTTAAGGAGTACCCGTATTTTATCCCCTTAGCTTGTGTTTAGAAGTTTACTTGCTGAGTACCGTGTGGTTTGGTACTCACCCCTTGCTACTACATTTTTTTTTGTAGGTTACTAGCCCGGACCTTTGTGATATTTTCTCTTCTCCTTGTTTGAGGCTTCTTGTGGAGATTTGTGAGGTAGTTGCTTGTCATCTCAGCAGCCCTTCTTACTCCTATTTATGATCTTGTTCTATTCTAGAAACAATGTCATCTGAGACTTGTGGTTTTCTTTCGAATCAATTGTAATACTTTAGAGGCCTGTACACGTGACAACCAGATTGTGGGGATTTAATTGAGTTGACTTTGTTTTCCGCTTTTTTTTTGTAATGGTTGAGTTTTAGGCTGACTTGTCTTGGTGGGATAAGACAAGTGTCATCACGTCCATTTTTGGGTCGTGACACCGTTAACCCTTAACCCTAAACCCTAAACCTAAATCCTAAACCTTAAATAGAAACCCTAAATCCTAAATCCTTAACCCTAAATCGAAACCCTAAATCCTAAACTCTTAACGTTAAATCTTAACCCTACACACAAAACACTAAACCTTAAACACTAAACCTTAAACCCTATACACCAAACCCTAAACCCTAATCCCTAACCCTAAACACTAAACCCTAAATCCTAAACCCTAAACCCTAAACCCTAAACCCTGCCCTATTTATTTTAGGAGCAGAGGTTTTGTCCAGATTGTTGAACAACCTTAACTATAACCAATTCTTTTGGGATTTCTACATGGAAAAGAGAGGTCCAAAGGTTAACCACCTCAGTTTTGCAGATGATGTTATTATTTTCACCGCGGGCGGCAGACGTTCTATTGAGTTGATAATGCAGACTCTTACTGATTATGAAAATTGCTCCCGTCAGCTTATTAACAGGAATAAAAGTCACTTTATGGTTTTCCCCAATGCTCATCCCCCTACCATTTCCCTCATAAAAGTGATCACGGGGTTTGCTCAGAAAGATTCCCCGATTACTTATCTTGGTTGTCCGTTTTACATTGGCAGGCAGAGGATCTCACACTTCTCTAGAATTATCTCTAAAGTGGTGGGCAGGATATCTGGTTGGCAAACAAAAATGCTTAGGTATGGTGGTAAAGCTACTCTCATTAAGCATGTTCTACAGTCTCTCCCTATTCACCTTCTTAGTTCAGTTTCTCCCCTTTCTACTGTCCTGAATGAGATTGAAAAGTTCACCGCGGATTTCTATTGGGGCATGAAAAATGGGAAGAAAAGATACCATTGGGCATCTTGGGAAACTTTATGTCATCCTTTTGAAGAAGGCGAGGTTGGTTTTAGAGAGATCCGTGATGTTTGCAAATCCCTTGAACTCAAACAATGGTGGAATTTTAGGACTAAAGAGTCACTTTGGAGGGAGTTTATTCTAGCTAAATATTGCCAACGCTCTCACCCGGTTTCCAAGAAGTATAATTCTGGTGAATCTTCTACTTGGAAGAATCTTATGGCTAACAAACAAATAGCAGAAGAAAATATACTTTGGAAGATAAACTCGAGCAATTCTAGTTTTTGGTGGGACAATTGGTTTGGCATTGGTTCACTTGCTACTCACAGGACGTTGTCGGGTAGACCGGGCAGGGCGACTATTTCAGATTTTCTTTGTCATGGCCAATGGAGGATTAACCGACTTCATCAGCAGCTCCCGCAAACCCTGGTTGCCCAGATCCTTAGCCAGCAGATTCATTTTCACCTTGAAATACCTGATCAGCCTTACTGGAATGCCACTACTTCGGGCATATTCTCTTGTACTTCATCTTGGTGAGTAGTTAGAGTTACGAAGCCTACCTCTTTGATTGATCGGAGAACCTGGCAGAAACATGTCCCCTTTAAATGCTCATTTTCTCTATGGAGAGCATTGCGGAATAAGCTTCCTACTGCAGCTAGAGTTCTTACTTTTGATCCGGAAGTGACCACAAATTGTGTTTGTTGCCGTACTCTTAGTTATGAAAATGTTCAGCATGTTTTAGTGTCGGGTAACTTTGCTAGAGGTGTTTGGACATTTTTCTCTCTTTCGATGGGCTTCAGACATGTTCCAATCTCCCTTAAGAACCTCCTTATGTATTGGTGGAATCAGTCCACTGATATTGGCCCTCATCAACTTATTCTCAGATCCCTTCCTATCTTTATTTGTTGGAACCTTTGGAAGAACAGATGTGCTGCAAAGTATGGATCTACACAGTCCAATTTGCTTAGGGTGAAGTTTGGTATTACTGGCGACATCTACAAGCTCTTGAAGACGACTTATCCATACTATTACTGGCCTTCAAAATGGGGACAATTGTGTGCTAAAGTGGATTTGTGCATCCATAAGATCAGAATTACTACAGTTTGTTGGTCTAGACCGCCACCTGGACTAGTCAAACTCAACACCGATGGTAGTGCTCTTGGCAACCCTGGGAGAATTGACGCAGGAGGAATACTTAGGGACTGCAATGGAGACCTCATAAATGTTTTTACTAGCCCTCTGGGAGTCGGGACTAACAATCAGGCTGAGCTTGAAGCGGCTTGTATTGGACTAGCTTGGAGTTTAGATAATGGTTATTCGGGGGTCATTCTTGAGGTTGACTCAGAGATTCAAGTCAGCTGGATTGATGACAGGATAGCACCCCCTCGGTATCTCCACCACTCCTTTCTCAGACTCCAGGACATCACTCGCCAGTTTCACACCTTTTCATGTCGTCACATATACAGAGAGGGCAATGCGGTTGTTGATGCATTGTCCAAACATAGCCACACCACACTTGCTGCTACTCACTTCACCTGGATTCATGACCTGCCTATTCATATAAGAGGGCTACTCAGGACATACAAGCTTGGTTTGGCCAACCTCAGATGAAAGAAAACTAAGATAATTAAAGAACCGTCTTGATCTCCTTGCTGATTGTTTTGACTACAGTGTAAGGCCACACCATACCATCATGGATCTTTCTTTTCCTTTTTGATATCACCGAGCTTTCTTCATTATAGTTCTCTATTACCTATGAGTTAGGGCTGTATGAAGAAAGACCTTTTAGGGCATAGGCTTTTTCCTTTCTTGTTTTCACTTATAAAGGGAGAACCTCCCTTATTTATGCTTTCCTAGTTTATTTGTATCGAGAGGAGTCCTCTCACAAGTCTTTAGAATCTAGGTTTCATTTAATAGTATTGGGGAAGAGTTGATTCACCTTAATAGGATGATCGACTTTTGAACCACCATATGATTGGAGGTAAGGTTTATGTTCCCCTCCTTGTATCTTGTTTTTTGTTTTATTTATGCTAAGGACTGGGGATGTTGCTAAACCCCTGACCCCCCCAAGGGTCGTTAAACTTAAAAAAAAAAAACCTAAATCCTAAGCCCTAAACCTTAAACCCTAAACCTATAACTCGAAACCCAAAACCATAAACTCTAAACCCTAAATCTTAAATCCTAACCCTTAAACTCTAAACCCTAATCCCTAAACTCTAAACCTTGAACCCTAAAAGAACCCCTAACCCTAAACACTTAACCATAAACCCTAAACCCTAAACCTACAACTCAAAACCTTAAATCCTAAACCCTAAAACCTAGACCCTAAACCCTAACCCCTAAACCCTTAACCCTTAACCCTTAACACTAAACCCTAAACATTAAACCTATAACTAAAAACACTAAACCCTAAACTCTAAACACTAAACCCTAAAACCTAAACTCTTAACACTAAACCTATAACTTGAAACCTTAAACAATAAATACTAAACCGTAAATCCTAATCCTTAAACCCTAAACCCTAAACCCTAAACACTAAATCCTAAAACCTAAACCCTAAACACTAAATCCTAAACCCTAAATCTAAAAACCTAAACCCTAAACCCTAAACTCTAACCCTAAACCATAAATCCTAAACCTTAAACCCTAACCATAAACCCTATACCCTTAACCCTTAACCCTAAACCTAAATCCTAAACACCAAAACCCTAAATCCTAAACCCTACACCCTAAAACCTTAACCCTAAACCCTAAACCCTAGACCCTAAACCCTAAGCCCTAAAATCTAAACCCTAATAACTACCCGCTTAACCCTAAACCCTAAACACTAAACCTTAGATCTTAAACCGTAAACCCTAAGCCCTAAACCCTAAACCCTAAACTCTAAACTCTAAAACCTAAACCTAAACCCTAAAACCTAAAACCTAAACCTAAAACTCAAACCCTAAACCGAAAAACATAAACCCTAAATCCTAAATCATAACCCTAAACCCTAAACCCTAAACCCTAAACCCTAAACCTTAAAAATTAAACTGTAAACCCTTACACGCTAAACTCTAAACCCTAAAACCTAAATCTACACTCTAAACCCTAAGCCTAAAACTCGAACCCTAAACATAAAAACCTAAAACCTAAACCCTAAAACCTAAACCCTATCCCTAAACCATAAACACTAAACCCTTAACCCTAAACATAAAAACCTAAACCCTAAACCTTAAACATTAAATCCTAAACCCTACATGATAAACCCTAAACCCTAAACACTAAATCTACATCCTAAACTCTAAGCCTAAAACTCGAACCCTAAACATAAAAACCTAAACCATAAACCCTAAACCCTATCCCTAAACCATAAACCCTAAACCCTTAACCCTAAACATAAAAACCTAAACCCTAAATCCTAAAGCCTAAACCCTAACCCTAAACCATAAATCCTAAACACTAAATCCTAAACTCTAAATGTTAAATCCTAATACTACACACAAAATAGGAAACCCTAAACCCTAAGCACCAAACCCTAATCCCTAACCCTAAACCCTAAATCCTAAATCCTAAACCCTAAATCCTAAACCCTAAACCTTAAACCCTAAACCCTAAATACTAAAACCTAAACCCTAAACACTAATCCTTAAACACTAAACCTTAAACCCTAAACCCTAAACCCTAAACACTAAACCCTAAATCCTAAACCCTAAACCCTATATACTAAAAGAAAAACACTAAACTTTAAATCCCAAACCCTAAGCCGTAAATACTAATCCCTAAACCCTAAACAGTAAACGCTAAACACTAAATCCTAAAATCTAAACCCTAAAACCTAAACCTTAAACCCTAAACCCTAAACCCTAAATCCTAAACCCTAAACTGTAAACCCAAAACCTAAACCTAAACCTTAAACCCTAAACCCTAAACACTAAACACTAAAACTCGAACCCTAAACCAGATAACCTAAACCCTAAACCCTAACCCTAAACCATAAACTCTAAATTTTAAACCCTAAACTCTTAACCCTTAAACCAAAGTCCTTAAACCCTAAACCCTAAACCCTAAACCCAAATCCTAAACCCTAAACCTAAACACTAAACCCTAAATCCTAAACGCTAAACCTAAAACCCTAAACCCTAAACACTAAACCCTAAATCCTAAAACCTAAACCCTAAACCCTAAACGCTTAACCATAAACCATATACCGTAAACCCTAAACCCTAAACCATAAGCCCTAAACTCAAAACCCTACACCCTAAACCCTAAACCCTAAACACTAAACCCTAAATCCTACAACCTAAACACTAAACACTAAACCCTAAACATCAAACCCTAAACTTTAAGACTTAACCCTAAACCTTAAATCTTAAACCCTAAACCTTACACCCTAAACCCTAAACCCTAAAACCTAAACACTAAACCCAAAACCCTAAACCCTAAACCCTTAACCATAAATGCTAAACCCAAAACCCTAAACCCTAACCCATAAACTCTAAACCATAAACCCTAAACCCTAAACACTACATGCTAAACCCTAAACTCTAAACACTAAACTTTAAACCTTAAACCATAAACCCTAAGAGCTAAACCCTAGACACTAAACCCTAAACCCTAAACCCTAAACCCTAAACCCTAAATGCTAAAACCTAAACCTTAAGCCCTAACCTCTAAACCCTAAACCTTAAACCCTAAACAATACACGCGAAACCCTAAACACTAAACACTAAACCTTAAACCATAAACCCTTAACCCTAAACCCTAAACCATAAGCCCTAAACCTTAAACCCTAAACACTACACGATAAACCTTAAACCCTAAACACTAAACCTTAAACCCTAAACAATAAACCATAAACCCTAAACCCTAAACCCTAAGCCCTAAAGCCTAAAGCCTAAAGCCTAAAACCTAAACCGTAAACCCTAAGACCTAAAACCTAAACCTAAAACTTGAACCCTACACCAAAAAACATAAACCCTAAACCCTAAACCCTAACCCTAAAACCTAAACCCTAAACACTAAACCCTAAACCCTAAATCCTAAACCCTAAACCCTAAACATTAAACCTTAAACACTACATGCTAAACCTTAAACACTAAATACTAAACCCTAAACCCTAAACCCCATCGCTTCCCCGTTTCCTAATTTTTTTATCTCTCTAACTTATCTCTGTAAGTTGAACGCTCCTAAGCCCAAGCCTAACGGCTACAGTTCCAACGGCTACAGGAACTGCCGCAATGGCGCGTAAGCCGCCGGTAGGCATCTTTAGGCCGTCGAACCAGTCCCAACAGAGGTGCCCTGAGTATACGAACAAAACCCACCAAGATTCACTATCTAATTCATTCTACAACTCCACGAATTCGCGAAACAATGAGGCGATGAACATCGCGATTTCAGAAAGGGAGTTGGAAGGGATTCAAAAAATTATTTCCCTAGATCGCGATATGATGATTCATGGAAAGCTGTTTAGTAGGAATGATTCTAATCAAGGACTACAACATACGAAAAAATCAAGTGATTCCACCTTGCCTATCGTGAGATCTGAGGAGGCGATTTTTGGGAAAATCGCCGCACAATCGCCTGAAATGCGCCTTCAAATTCGACCATATTCCCAACAATTTCATGGCGATTGGAGCACTGGGGATTACTCACCTGGTGAAGAGGTACATCTCACTAAAATTCAAGTAAAATGGATGGCCCAATCACCGGCGACAAGGAATCCGGTGATCGAGCAGCCAAAAAATCTAAATGTGACGGTGGCGCTACTAAGGGGCAATATTCTACGGATGAGGATGTCCATCTTACCAACATACCCATCAATTTAGCTCAAGAACACATCCAAATAGCATTTCATGTAAGTTTAGGTAAAATTTCATCCAATCAACAAGTTGAGCTTGAAGAGCTCACCGGCATAACTGAAGCTGAACAACAGGGAACATATTCTCAAGATTATGCAGGTGCTAATGGTCAAAAATAGGACCAACGTACAACTGATGAAAACATCATAGAGATGCAGTCTAAACAAGGAGATAAATGAATAAGGAAAGACCAAAATGATCAAAATGATAGTACAAGGTCTTCAACTTTGGAAGTGATCGATATGGAGAGTTCATCACACTTCCCCTTTGGGATTAAGCCAAAGGATACAATTCCAAACAATGGAGGACATTAGAGGTCAGGTAAGGAAGTCAATTCTGTTAATGAAATTGGTTATGATCTTATGCAGGAACAACAGGCAATAAACACCAAGTCACAAAGCAAAAATCTAAGTATGGATGGCAGTCAAGCAGGTAAGATTACTAACTCCAACTCTAGTCGTAATGTTGTTAGCCTGAGTAGTAGTGATGGTCATGTCCACGTTAATGCAAAAGGGCAGAAGACCTTTATTTCGAATGATCAGGAACAAGGCAGGGAGGACAAGGAATCCCAACAGCAGATTGATCAAAATCAGTATAATGAGGAAAATAAGAGTCAATCTCAATTACCTAATCATGGAGGGAATTTAGAAACCAATACTTACCACAAGGATTTCCCAAAAATTTCCAGCAACTTTGATAAAGACACCACTCCCATTTCGAAAGGCCAGCAAACTAATCTCCCTCAACAGCCTAAAGGTCCCAGCAATACTAAAGAGAATCAACCCACCAAACAGGACCAGATTGCAGAACCTGCCCCTTATACAGTGGTACAAACATTGGCTGCAAGACTTAGGCAAATTCATGTTGCACATGCTACATCTATTAAACTGGTCCCTCCCAGACACACAACCAAACAGGGTCAACCTGCTGTGATTTATGATATGGATGACTTCATGAACAAATTGACTGTAGACTCTAAATATACCTTGATAGGTAAGTTCAGTACCACCATGCCAAAAATAAAACTCATCAGGAAGAGATTTATCCTGCAAATTCAACTGAACGGAGGAGTAAACATAGCTCACTATAATGCTAGGAATGTGTTTATTGATTTGGAAAATGAATTGGACTATAACACTGTGTGGACACAACAAAGAATGACCATTGAGAGTAAACTTATGAGAATACAAGCCTGGACTCCCAATTTTCGACCTGAACAAGAAACACCTATTGTTCCGATATGGGTACTGGTACCAGGATTACCATGCCACTGCTTCAAGAAGGAATTTATCACACCTCTTCTAGAGTCTGTGGGCAAAGTTTTATACCTTGACACAACATCCATTAAAAGAACAAGAGCTAGTATGGCCAAGGTAAAAGTTCAAGTGGATCTCATCAAGACAAGACCTAGACATGTTTGGATTGGTTTGGATGATGAGGATCTCACCATAGGGAGATGGCAACCAATCTAATATGAAAATATCCCCCATACTGTTCATATTGCAGACATCAAGGTCACAGGTTAGATGAGTGTAACTTCAAAATAAGAGATGAAGAATTCAACAAAAGGAATGAGTTAGAAATAGAAAACAAAAGCATAAACAAAAGAGAGCAGGGGCAACAAGGGAATGAAAACAGACAAACTAGGACAAAGGAACAAGAGAAGCAGCAACAACAAAACCACAAGGAAGGGAGCAATCAACAACAACCCGAACAACAAAAAGAAGAGAAATGGCAAGTACAAAAAAGGAGAAACAATAAACTACAGGAAGAAAAAATACAGAAAACAATATGGAGGTCAACTTCACCTCAGAACAGGCT
Organism: Solanum piurae; assembly: GCA_029582685.1. Taxonomy (NCBI): domain Eukaryota; kingdom Viridiplantae; phylum Streptophyta; class Magnoliopsida; order Solanales; family Solanaceae; genus Solanum; species Solanum piurae. The sequence goes on from JAJOOO010017313.1 coordinate 9,272, forward strand.
GACAAAAGAGCAACCACATAACACAACTCAACAAACAGGTACAACTAACATCTCTAATCATAACTCTTATGCTAACCTTACCATGCAGGAAAAACAAAATGCAGACATGTAGGAACCTAATAGTGATGTAGGGACATCAGCACAAGGAACACAAAACAGATCAAAAATTGATCATACTCAAAGAACTCAGGTCAGCCAAACAGGAAACAAAGTAAATAACAAGGGCACATGTATTGACTCAATGCTCCCAATCCCCATTATTCCTTATCTTGATGGTGTTATTGAAGTTGAAGGAGGGATGGATGGGGGATGTCAGGAGAGACAAACTAACATGCAGGAAGGGGTGCCCAAAGGGGGGAATTTGCCTCATGTTCTGCATGAGGGTACTCAAACTGACCATAATTCAGACCTTAGAACTCCTGCTACCACTACAGGACAACAGCATATTCTACACCATTAACAGGCGCATCAGCAAGAACAAACAGGGGCAAAGAATCAGTATACTACAAAAATAACAGGGAAAAGCAGCAAGTGGAAGGAGGAACAACAGGTAAACAAAACAAAGGATCGATGGCAAAAGATATGGGATCCAATGCAAGTACCAGCAAACAAGCAAACACTCCCAAAAGCAAAAACAAACCTAGCAAAAAAAAAAGTAGCAAAAAGAGACAGACCACACCAGGATAGTGAGCAGCAGGGGGAACAACAATTGAATGGGGAAACTTGCAAGAAGTTTATTATGGTAGATGAACAGCTGGGCATGGATATTAATCCCTTACAGGCACAATACATGCCCTCTCCTCACAATGTCCCTCCTGATAAAGGGTCTAAAAAGTGTCAGGTTAACAGAAGTCCTTTAATTGATGAATATGATGTGGACAACTCAGAAAATGAAATTGATGGGGATAATCAATCCCTCAAGGATCTCGATGAGGATGATGAGAATTGTGAGTTGCTGATTAGAGCTTTTAGTCCACACCATGATAAAGGCCTGGAGGATGAGATTCAACAGGTGGCTAAAAATCAAGGATTATCTCCCAGAGGAATACACCATGATACATTTCACTTCAAAACTCAAGACACCAGCACTGTCACTACTGGCAGACCAAACACTAGGCTCTTTACTTCCAGATCATCTCAATGATTAGTACACTTATTTGGAATGTAAGGGGTATCAAAATGCTCAAGAAGATGCACCACCTTTCTATCATTGCCATCTTGGAACCTTTCTCAAACACTATCGATGTTCAAAGTTTTAAAAATCAATTAGCGATGGATCAAGCTATAAGTAATTGCAATGGAAAAATTAGCTCTTTTGGAATACAGACATTGACTGTGTAGTACTGGAGGAGGATGAACAACAAATAACATGTGCCATTGGCCATAATGAACTTCAAACTCACTTCTCCATCACCTTTGTGTATGCCAAGTGTAAGGATCATCTCAGAAGACCTCAATGGGATAGAATGTTACACCATGCTGCTGACAACACCAATCCTTAGTGCTCAGTAAGTGATTACAATGTCATTACTTCCATTGAGGAAAAGCTGGGAGGGGTACCTTAGAACATGAGGAAGAGTTTAAAATTCATTGTTGTGATAGAAGCTTGTGGTATCATGGACCTAGGCTTCAATGGACAGAAGTTTACTTGGTCCAATAAAAGGGGTATATGTCATAAAATCTGGAAAACACTGGACATGGCTTTAGTAAATGATAATTGGTTGGAAAAAATGCCTCAGACTACCATCACTCACTTACCTTCTGTAAGATATGATCACTGCCCCTTACTAATGGAAATGACTGCTAGAGAGGAAGATCATATCAGGTATTTTAAATTCCTCAACTGCTGGATTGATCAGCCCAACTTTCTTGACATTGTTAAAGCTTGCTGGGAGAGACCTATAGAGGGTAACAACATGTGGAGGTTTCATCAGAAATTGAAAAGGTTGTCCAACACTCTTAGCGCTTGGTCTAGAGGAGAATTTGGTGATATTTTCAGTAAAGTCAAGGAGTATGAGGAGAGGGTCAGAGTTGCTGAGGAGAATCTCATTCAAACTCACAATGAGATCAACAGGACAGCCCTGCATGAACTTAATGCAAAGTACATCAGATTTTTGAAAATGGAGGATTCCATTTTGAACAAAAAACTCAATTGCATTGGTTCAAAGAGGGTGATGCTAACACTAAATATTTTCATTCTTTGATAAGAGGAAGGAGAAGAAGGTTGTTTATTCATAAAGGTTGTTTATTCATAAGCTTATCAGAGAGGATGGAGACTGGATACAGGGAGATGATAGCATTACAAAGGCTGCCTGTGTCCACTTCCAGAATATTTTTACAGGAGTGGCCAAGTTTATCAATGAAAATGCTATCAGTTGTATTCCCAGCATGGTCAACCAGGAACAAAATAATAGCCTTATTGCCATGCCTAATTTGGAGGAATTGAAGGAAGTAGTTTTCTCTATGAATCCTAATTCAGCAGCTGGTCTGGATGGGATGAATGGTTACTTTTTCCATAAGTGTTGGCATATTATCAAGCATGATCTTCTTGGTGTCATTCAAGCATTCTTTTGTGGACAGATGATTCCTAAATACTTTTCTCATTCTTGCATTGTCCTCCTACCCAAGGTGAGCAACCCCAACAAGCTTCAGAGTTCAGACCCATCAGTTTAAGCAACTTCACTAGCAAGATCATATCTAAACTAGTGAGCTCTAGACTTGGTCCTATCCTACCTAATTTGGTTTCCCTCAATCAGTCTGGTTTTGTCAAAGGGAGAAGTATATCAGAAAATATTATGCTGGCACAAGAAATCATTCATCAGATTAAGAGACCTAATATTGGGAGCAATGTCATTATTAAATTAGACATGGTTAAAGAATATGATAGGGTCTCTTGGTCCTATATATGCTTGGTGCTAAGAAGAATGGGGTTTGATGAGGCCTTTATTGATATGGTTTGGAGGATCATGGCTAACAACTGGTATTCTATTATTGTCAATGGTAAAAAACATGGCTTCTTCCACTCCACCAGAGGTCTCAAGCAAGGTGAACAATTATCTCCGGCCCTATTTATTTTAGGTGCAGAAGTCCTATCCATATCCTTGAATAGACTCCACAGCAATCCGGATTACTTTGGTTTCTTCATGGAACCAAGAGGTCCCCAAGTGAACCACTTAAGTTTGCTGATGAAATTATACTCTTCACTTCAGGAAGGCAGAAAACTCTTAAACTCATTATGCAAACCTTGATTACATATGAAGAGACCTCAGGAGAACTTATTAACATTGATAAAATCCACTTCATGGTCCATACTAGTGCCTTAAATAGCACTACAGATATGATCAAGAGGATCACTAGCTTCAAACAGAAGGAGGGTCCTCTTACTTACCTTGGTTGCCCTTTATTTGTTGGTAGACCAAGGATTATTTATTTTTCTGATCTTATTAACAAAGTGTTATGAAAAATTACAGGTTGGCATACAAAACTGTTGAGCTATGGTGGTAGAGTTATTTTAGTCAAGCATGTACTACAATTTCTACCTATTCACCTCTTATCAGCAGTGACCCCTCCAGTTGCTACCCTAAAACAGGTCCAAAGTATCATGGCTGACTTCTTTTGGGGATGGAGGAATGAGAAAAAAAATTACCATTGGGCTTCTTCGAAGAATTTAAGCTTTCCTTATGATGAGGGAGGTATTGGCATGAGAAATCTTAAGGATGTATGCACGATTTTCCAATACAAACAATGGTGGTGCTTTAGATCCAAACAAACCCTTTGGGAAGATTTTTTGAAGGCTAAGTATTGTCAAAGATCCAATCCTATTAGTAAGAAATGGGACACGGGAGAGTCCTTGACAAGGAAACATCTGATGCATAATAAACTTACGGTTGAGGAACACATTCAGTGGAAAATCAACTCAGGCAATTGCTCATTCTGGTGGGACAATTGGCTTGAAGTTGGACCTCTTGCTCATTTCTCCACTGACAGTAATAGATTCAACAACACTACTGTTGCTGGCATGAGGGACAGTGGAACTGGAGTATGCTCATCCAACAGGCACCTAGCAGTCAACTAACCAACATACTATCCACAAAGCCTCCCATTCAGCAAGAACTCCCAGACCAGGCTATCTGGAAACTCAGCACTGATGGCAAGTTCAGCTGCTCCTCTGCATGGAATGCTATCAGGGAGAGAAAAATCAAGAGTAGATTCAACTCCTCCATTTGGCATAAGAGTATCCCTTTTAAAGCTTGTTTTCTTTTGTGGAGAACTTTACGGGGTAAACTCCCTACTAACGAGAAACTAACCAGCTTTGGCAGTGAGCCAGTCAGTTGTTTTTGTTGTTGTAACAGGCCAGGTATGGATACAATCGAGCACACCTTCAACAATGGTCACTTTGCTACTCACCTGTGGAGCAGCTTTGCTGCAACTGCTGGAATCAACATAGACCACAGCTCCCTGCCCCAACTCATCATGCAATGGTGGTCAGCTAAGTACAACAGTGAATCACACAGGCTGTTATTACAAGCTACACCTATATTCATTTGTTGGAATCTATGGAAGAATAGTTGTGCTAGCAAATATGGTGGGAAGCAATCAAACATTAGTAGAGTTAAATATGCAATCTACAAGGATAACTACAAACTCATGACGACAACTTTCCCTCACATCAAATAGCCTTCGAACTCGAGAGACCTGAGTCAGCTGGGGGAAAATGCATTCATGACACCAAAGTAACTATGGTTAAGTGGATAAAACCTCCAGACAAATGGGTTAACATTAACACTGATGGCAGTGCATTACAGAACCCAGGCAGGATTGGAGCAGGAGGCATCATAAGGGACCAAAATGGAGAAATATTGCTAGCATTTGCAACTCCTTTGGGGGAAGGTTCGAATAACCATGTGGAAATAGCAGCAGCTATCTTTGGGATGACCTGGTCCCTGGAGCTAGGATACAGGACAGTCCTCTTGGAGGTGGATTCATAACTCTTAGTGGATTGGATATTGAACAAAGCTAATCCCCATTGGAGTATCAACATACATATATTGAAACTAAGGGCTCTCATCAGACAGACACAAGAGTTCAAATGTAAGAATACCTTCCGAGAAGCCAACTTTGTTGTTGATTCCCTTTCAAAGCACATCCATAAGATTACTAGTCCACAACTATACTTCAACATTCATCAATTACCAAAATATGCTAGAGCCTACTATCAACTAGACATGCTCGAAATGGCAAATTTCAGAAGAAGGAAGATTAAGAAGATTAAAGAACCTCCTTGAAAAGAGTTGTTACCTTTTCAATCTAGCTATGAGTCCTCAATTATAGCTCTTTCGAATAGGCATAGATTTTATATTTTTGTTGATTGTAAGGGGAGAGTCTCCCTTTTTTAAGTTTCCTAGAATCTTTGTATCGAGAGGAGTCCTCTCTTTTAGGTGCTTAGTTCTTAGGTTTCCATTTTATAGTATGGGGATAAGTTGACTATCCTTTTTAAGGAAGGTCGATTGATGAACCACCATAGGATCGGAGGTTAGGTTTATGTCCCCCTCTTTGTACTGACTTGTTTTATTTATGCTAAGGCCTGGGGGTGCTGCTAAGCCCCTGACCCACTCAAGGGTCATTTATTTTTATTTTATTTTAAAAATCCTAAACCCTAAACCCTAAACCCTAAACTTTAAACCTAAAACTCAAACCCTAAACATAAAAAACCTAAACCCTAAACCCTAACCCCTAACCCTAAACCCTAAACCTAAATCCTAAACCCTAAACCTAAATCCTAAACCCTAAATACTATACTCTAAACATTAAATCCTAGCCATACACACAAAACATAAAATTCTAAACCCTAAACACCAAACCCTACAACTAAGCCCTAACCCAAAACCCTAAAATTTAGATCCTAAATCCTAAACCCAAAACCTTAAACCCTAAACCCTGAACCCTAAACACTAAACCCCAAATCCTAAAGCCTAAACCCTAAACCATAAACCCTAAACCCTAAACCTTAAACCTTAAACCATAAGCCCTAAGCCCTGAAGCTTAAACCCTAAACCCTAAATTTATAACTCTAAACCCTAAACCGTAAACCCTAATCCCTAAACCCTAAATGCTAAACCCTAAACCCTAACCCTTAAACCCTAAACCCTAAACTCTAAACTCTAAACCCTAAACCCTAAATCATAACCCCTAACCACTAAACACTTAACCATAAACCCTAAACCCTAAACCAACAAATTGAAATCCTAAACCCTAAATCCTAATCCCTAAACCCAAACCCCTAAACCCTTAGCCCTTAATAAAAAACCCTAAACATTCAACCTATAACTAAAAACACTAAACCCTAAACCCTAAACACTAAACCATAAAACCTAAACTCTTAACCCAAAACCTATAACTCGAAACCCTAAACCCTAAACCCTAAATCATAAATCCTAAACCGTAAATCCTAATCTCTAAACCCTAAACCCTTAACAATAATTCTCTAAACATAAACCCTAAACACTAAACCAGAAACCCTAAACCGTAAACCGTAAACCCTAAACCCTAAACCCTAAACCTAAACCCTAAAACCTAAAACTCGAACCCTAAACCAAAAAGCCTAAACACTAAACCTAAACCCTAAACCATAAACCCTAACCCTAAACACTAAACCCTAAATCCTAAACTCTAAACCATAAATCCTAAATCGTAAATCCTAATACCCAAACCCTAAACCCTAAACACTAAATCCTAAAATATAAACCATAAATACTAAACCCTAAACCCTAAACCTATAACTCTAAACCCTAAACCATAAATCCTAAACTGTAAATCCTAATCCCTAAACACTAAGCACTAAACACTAATCCTAAAACCTAAACCCTAAAACCTAAACCCTAAATACTAAACACTAAATCAACAAACCTAAAACTCCAACCCTAAACCAAAAAACCTAAACACTAAATCCTAACCCCAAACCATAAGCCCTAAACCCTAAACCCTAAACACTTAACCCTTAACCCTAAACCCTAAACCTAAAACCTAAACCTTAAACCTAAACCCTAAACCTTAAACCTAAAACCTAAACGTTAAGCCTAAACCCTAAACCCCAAATCCTAAACTCTAAACATTAAATCCTAACCCTACACACAAAACAAGAAACCCTGAATCCTAAACACTAAACCCTACACCATAAGCCCTAACCCTAAACCTTAAATCCCAAACCCTAAATATTAAACCCTATACCCTAAACCATAAACACTAAATCCTAAAACCTCAACCCTAAACCTTATACCCTAAACCCTTAACCATAAACACTAAACCCAAATCCCTAAACCCTAAGCCCTAAACCCTAAATTCTAAACCCTTATCCATAAAAGCTAAACACCAAAAACCAAACCCTAAGCCCTAAACTCTAAACCCTAAACCCTAATCCCTAAACACTAGACGCTAAACCCGAAACCCTAAACACTAAACCTTAAACCCTAAACCATAAACCCTAAGCCCTACCTTATACCCTAAACCCTAAACCCTTAACCATAAACCCTAAACCTTAAAACATAAACCCTAATCCCCAAACTCTAAACCCTAAACACTACACGCTAAACCCTAAACCCTAAACACTAAACCTTAAACCCTAAACCCTAAACCTTAACCCTAAACCCTAAACCTTAACCCTAAACCATAAACCCTGAAACCCTAAACACTGAACCATAAATCCTATAACCTAAACCCTAAACCCTAAATCCTAAACGCTAAACCCTAAACCCTAAACCCTAAACCCTAAACCCTAAACCCTAAACCCTAAACCCTAAACCCTAAACCCTAAACCTTAAACCCTAAACTCCTAACCCTAAGCCCTAAACTCTAAATAATAATACATAAACCTTAAACCATAAACTATAAACCCTAAGCCCTAAACCGTAAACCCTATACCTTAAACCTATAACTCTAAACTTTAAACCCTAAACCCTAAATCCTAAACCCTAAACCCTAAACCCTAACCTCTAAACTATAAACCCTAAACCATAAACCACAACCCCTAACGCCTAAACACTTACCAATAAACCCTAAACCCTTAACCATAAATCCTAAACCTTAACCTACAACTTGAAACCCTGAACCCTAAACTCTAAACCCTAAACACTAACTCCTAACCCCTAACCCCTAACCCCTAAACCCTTAACCCTTAAACCTAAACCCTAAACCTATAACTAAAAACAGTAAACCCTAAAACCTAAACACTGAACCCTAAAACTTAAACTCTTAACCCTAAATCTATAACTCGAAACCCTAAATCCTAAACCCTAAACCCTAAATCCTAAACCAATCTCTTCCTCATTTCAATAAATTTTTCTCTCTCTAGACTCTCTCAAGAAATTAGCTTTCTCGGCTAATTTTTCAACATTTCAACATTAATAGGATGGATAATAAATTTCCAGCTGATAGATTTAGGCCACCGAATCCATCTACATTGATGCCCAGGCAAAATATAATTACACCGCTATAAGAATCGTCTTCAGATTCATCCTACAACTCCTCGCAGGTGAGAGAAGAAGTGATCCACACTGCAATGGTTGAAAGGGAGTTGGACGGGACTCGTACAAATCGTTCTATGGAAGAATTGAGTCTGAATCGAGGATCAAGAACAGGTGACAACGAATCCCCATCCCAAGTTAGTCATCATAGTCCAAAATCATACGATTTCACCATCCCAGATGCAAAGAATCAACCGGCGACGGTGGTGAGGAGATTTGGTTAATCGCCCCAATTTCGTCATCAACATGACGGGGTGATTCAGACTAATAATGTGGACTACAATACTGGTCGTGGAGGACATGCCACTGAATCTTCAAGTACTTTCCATGGAGGAATCACCGGTAAAGAAAATTCTGGTGACTTGACCATAATGCCGGTGACGAATTTCAAAAATTTGCAACAAGATGGGAATACGCAGGTGTTAGCTCCGACCAAAAATCAACATAGAGAAGGTAAGCAACATGGTCAAGAATTGGGACAATCTAGCACTTCTCATATGGATGTTCAAATTATAACAAAACAGGGCAATGACATAGGTATGGTTCCAATTGATACTTCTCGTCCAAATGTGATTCATGCAAAAAAATATCATTTGAATTCTGGTACTGAGCATCGTAGAAATGAGAATGATCAATTGATTTGGGTTGCTAAAGAACAAAAGAAATCCACTGATCCTACTAAACAAATTTCTGGTACTATGGTTAAGGCCAATATTAGAGCTGATCAACAACAGGATTATCAGTCAAATTTTCCTAGAATTTCTAGTAATTTTGATAGACAAGCTCCTAAACCTAATAACAATACTGCTAGGAATGATCACATTCAAGGTAATCCTTCCAATCTTCCAAAAACTGATACAGCCACTACTCATACTCCTTATACGGTTGTACAGACTTATGCTGGTCGTCTTAGACATAATCAAGCCAAAAGTGATGTTCACATCAATTTAACTTCTCCTGAAATTACCACTAAGCAGGGTATGCCTATTGTTCTGTATGTGAAGGAAGAAGTTATTCGAGACTTTGCTGCAACTTGTAAATACACTCTCATTGGGAAATTCAGTAATACCATGCCGAAAGTTGAGCTTATTAAGAATAGCTTTATTTTACAAACTCAACTATCTGGTGGAGTTAAATTTGCACATTTCAATTCTCGACATGTTTATATTGATCTTGATAATGAGCTTGATTATAATATGGTTTGGACTAAGCAAAGGCTAAGTATAGCTGGGCAGGTGATGAGAATTCAAGTTTGGACTCCTAATTTTAAACCTGCTGAAGAAACTCCTATAGTCCCTATCTGGATTTCACTGCCTGAACTACCTTGGCATTGCTATAATCAGGAGTTTGTTTCTGGTTTTCTTTCTCTTATTGGCAAGGTTTTATACTTAGATTTTGCATCTATTAAAAAAACGAGGGGAAGTCAAGCTAGGGTGAAGGTACAAGTTGATCTTACTCAAAAGAGACCTCCTTATATTTGGATGGGTTATATAGGGGAGGATATCACTGATGGGAGATGGAAGAAAATAAAATATGATAATATTCCTGATTATTGTTTCTATTGTAAGCATCAAGGGCATTTTGAAAGTGATTGTACTATAAGGCAAAGGGATGAGGATAAAAAGAAAAGGGAATAGGAAAAGGTGAACAACAAGCATACTCAAGATAGGGAAAATAATCCTCAACAAAGAAAGGGACATAAAGAGATTGATCATAAAGAGGATAACAAACAGCAACATCAACAACAAAGAAATCAGGAACACATGTATTATCAGCAAGAAGATTAGTGGCAAACACAAAGGAGAAGGAACATCAATCCAACAAAGGCACCTAGAGACAATATCAGACAAACAGAACAGTCCACCAAACAGGCAGGTGTAATTACTATTCCTACTCAAAACACTTATATTAATCTTGATGTGCAGGAGTCATCACCCAGTTTAGAGGTTCTGGACAAACACAAAGGTAACAAAAATGATAGCCGACCTCAAACAACAGTTCTACTACAGCAGGGTCAAGAGGAGTATAACAAAATACCAACAAGTGCTGGTAAGGACAACTCTAATAAGAATCTCCAGGTGGATATAGTTTCTCAAAAAGCTACTAAAATCAGTGAAGGAAAGGCAGTATCTACAGGTCAAGCTGTTACAGGTATTGACTCAATGCTCCCACTCCCTAATCCCATTGCTACTGTTGTTAATACTATTGCTGAGGTAGCTGTTAGAGGTTTGGATGGGAAGGGACATGAGACACATACTAACCTACAGGAAGGGGTGTCCAAAGGGGGGGGGGTGGAAACTGACTCATCATAGACATGACGAAGTGGATATTGACCATAGTACAGACTCTAGAGCCCCTGCTACCCCTATCACTAATCAACAAAATACTGTAACTCTACAGGTTACAGATACAGGGCAATCACAGGGCAAATTTAATAATAAATCTGGTGACAGATTGAATAGAAAGAAAAGAGAGGCTATAAAAAAGAGAATGCAACCTTACTGGCAAGCAACCTCATGATCAAGATGTTGTACAGGTTAATAAGAGGAATAGGGTTAAGGTGCCTCCTGATGATTATGGGGCACTTAATTCTGAGGATGAGACAAATCCTGATAATCAATCTATGGATGAGTCAGATGAGGAAGCAGAAGACACCATGCAGCATACAGGTCAATATCTTGTTTCCTCTTTCCAGGATAAATCCACTAATGTTCAAAGAATAACAGAACAACAACGTTTATCCCCAAGGGGAAGGAAACAAACTAGACATAAACCTCATCAACCTATTACCAGCATGTCTGATACCTCTAGCAGGCCCATGACTAGGTCCAAATCAAAAGGTTATTAATGATTACAGCCATTTGTTGGAATGCTAGGAGTATCAATACCAAAGGCTCTTTGGAAAGGCCTCAAACGCTTAAAATTTTTTATCATCTATCTATTATTGCTATATTGGAACCTTTTACAGATAATTCTCATATTGACTTGGTAAGAGTTCAATTACAGATGGATCATGCATTCAGTAATCCTAATGGGAAAATTTGGTTGTTTTGGTCTAATGAGCTAACTGGTCACTATCAACTTTAAGCACACTGATATTCCTGAGCAATTTATGATGTCTTTTATCTACGCTAAATGTAAGGACTATATGAGGAGACCTTTATAGGACAGGCTAATTTTTTATGCTAATATGGAGTTACCTTGGTGTATAATGGGTGATTTTAATGTTATCACATCTATGGAGGAGAATCTTGGGGGAATACCTTATAATATGAATAAGAGTTTTGAATTTATTGGAATGATAGAGGCCTGTGGATTAACTGATTCAGGATACATAGGGCTTCCATTTACTTGGTGCAATCAGAGGGATGCAGAAGCTAGAGTTTGGAAGAGATTAGATAGGTCTATGGTTAATGATAAGTGGTTAGAGGTTATGCCTCAAACTACTATTGAGAATTTATCTTTGATGGTTCAGATCACAGCCCCATGTTGATGGAAATGACTAGAGTTAATGAGAACCATTTTAAATACTTCAAGTTCTTACATTTCTGGGTTGACAATGGCACTTTTTTGCAAACAGTACATCAGTGTTGGGAAAAGGAAGTTACTGGCAACCCAATGTGGAGATTACATAAAAAAATAAAAAGAGTAACAACCACTCTTAGTACTTGGTCTAAACATGAGTATGGAGATATTTTTACTACGGTCAAGGAGTTTGAGGAAAATATCAGGAATTCTGAAGCAGAACTTATGACAAATAATAATGAAGCTGCTAGACAGAATCTACATCAGATGAATGCAACTTACATTAAGTATTTGAAAATGGAAGAATCTATTCTTAAACAAAAGACAAAATTACAATGGTTTAAGGATGGGGATGCTAATACCAAATACTTTCATGCTTTGATGAGAGGTAGAAGAAGGAGGTTATTTTTGCACAAATTTTTTACTGAAAATGAGGAATGGATACAGGGTGAGGAACAAACTGCTCATGCAGCCTGTGATTACTATCAACAAATTTTTACTGGTCACACGGAGAGAATTGATGAAAGAGTACTACAACTTATTCCTACAACAATCACTCTAGAACATAATGAGATGTGCAAGAAATACCTAGTATGAAGGAACTCAGACAAGTTGTGTTTGCTATGAACCCAAACTCTGCTGCAGGACCAGATGATATAAGGGGTAAATTTTATCAAGCTTGCTGGAGTATCATTAAAGAAGACTTGCTAGCAGTTATACAAGCTTTATTTTGTGGTAACATTATGCCTAAGTTCATGTCTCATGCATGTTTGGTTCTGCTTCCAAAAACTGAACAGCCTACAAGATTCACTGATCTAAGACCTATCAGCCTTAGTAACTTTACCAATAAGATAATTTCTAAACTATTGAGCATGAGATTGACTACTATTTTGCCCTTATTGGTGTCAGACAATCAGTCTGGATTTGTGAGAGGTAGAAATATAACTGAAAGCATCATGCTTGCACAAGAAATTACTCATGGTATAAAAAAACCCAATACAGGTAAGAATGTTATTATCAAACTTGATATGACCAAGGCATATGATAGGGTGTCTTGGTCATTCACTTGTTTGGTATTAAGGAAGTTTGGTTTTGGGGAGATATTTATTGACTTAGTTTGGAGAATTATGAGTAACAATTGGTATTCGATTATCATTAATGGTCACCAACATGGATTCTTTCATTCCACTAAAGGACTTAAGTAAGGAGACCCTTTATCCCCTGCCCTATTTATTTTAGGAGCAGAGGTACTGACCAGGTTGCTTAATTCTTTACATCAGAATCCAAGTTATAGAGGTTTCTTTATGGAACCTAAAGGACCCCAGATCAACCATTTGAGTTTTGCAGATGATGTTATTGTTTTTGCTTCTACTGACAGACACTCCCTAAATCTAATTATGGACAATTTAGGGGAATATGAACATACTTCTGGCCAGCTGATTAACAAAGAAAAGAGTCATTTTATGGTTCCAGACAATACATCACAGGACATCATTCAAACCATTCAAGAAGTTACTACATTTTCACAGCAAAGTAGTCCTATTACCTATATAGGTTGTCCTCTATATATTGGTCGACAGAGAATCATTTATTATTCACATTTAGTTGAGAAGATCTCCAAAAAAGTGTGTGGCTGGCAGGCAAGGGTACTTAGCTTTGGGGG
>JAJOOO010017314.1:0-17242 GCA_029582685.1 Solanum piurae
CTTAAAAGCTCTCTTGGAATCGATGTTCCCTTTCTTGCTCAAATGTGAAAACATTTATAAACTCTTTGGGAATACTTAGTCCCCTTATAGCTTTTTGACAAATGAACTCAACTCTTTACTCTTTGCTTAACTTGAAACTTGAGCCTAAAAACGAAGTTAAAACGTTTGTTAAAGACTCTTGGAAACTTTAAGAAACTTTGTTTTGACTTGCTTCTTAACTTCTAAACTTGACTCTTAACTTCTTTGACTTTGATCTTAACTCTCCTTGAATTGAATTATGGATTCAAGGCTCATGATCTCATGTTTATGGATGATTTCATGATGTTTAGATGTACATTAGATCGTTGGATTCAACTAGAAAACGTAGGTACATCGATTAGAAACTAGTACGAAAAGATGGTGGAAGAATGGGGTGAACTGGCGTCCTTGGCGCTCTGAGAGGCGTGGGGCGCCAGGCCCCAAACTTCAGAGAAGTCTGTGGGGTGCTCTGGCTGGCGCGGCGCCCCAAGGCCAAAACTTCAGAGGCTGCTTTGGGGGGCGCTGGCTGGCGCAGCGCCCCAGCCCCGTTACCCAGGTGTTCTTGATTTTTCTTCTCCGTTTTTCATCTCTAAACCCTCCAATCTTCCCTAGTTCCTTCCCCAAACACTTAGGATCAATTGTACCCTCAATACACAACTAATCTAACTCAAAAACAGCCTGGAAACATGAATCAACTCAACCCCCAAGCATCAACAATTCAACCAACAAGAATTTAACGAATTTCAACAAAGTTCTTCAAGAACTCCCTAACTTTTCATTCAATCAACAACTATTCTCTGAATAGAAATAAGATGGGAGTGTGGGTGAACTAACCCACACGAAAAGATCTCACATACCTTAATAAGGATCACCCCTGACGAATTTCCACTCGCAAGCTTGGATGATCTTGACGAATTCTTGCCTTTTTCTCCCTTTCTTTCTTCTTCTCTCTTCTCCAAGCCCTAAGCGTATTTCTCAATTCCCCAAACTGACTAAGGCATGTTTTTACCCCAATAAATCCCTAAAATCAAATTAGGAAATTAATTAGAGAAAAAACTACTTTGCCCTTCCCTAAATCCGGATTGGGACTTTCCTCAATCCAACAGCCCAATTTCCGAAAGGCATATCTCACTCATACGATGTCGAAATCGTGCAATCTCGGCGGCGTTGGAACGATTTCTCCAAGGGATTTCAAACCATATCAATATCTGATCCTAACTCCTCCTGATCTAGGATTTATGGCCGTTTGAAAATTGCCAAAACTCACTTTCTTAACTTAGACAAAATTTCCAGATTTCCTTTTTCTTTCCAAAAAATCAATATTTTCATATTTTAGACTCTTTATAGTCGTTTCTAGGTGCGAGATGTTACATAGATCTTAATGCAATCTTAATATTCAGATTCAGAGGTATCAATCTTAATGAAAACAAATGAGGCCTAAGCCTCTCATGGCCCATCAATATTACTAAATATTTAGAAATTATTCTACGTAGAGTATTATTTTGTACTTTATTTTAGTTTCAATTTTTGATTTTGTGAATTTAGTTGAAACACAATCATACAGAAAATTTATCCACATATCATAACACATTTCAACTTCCCGTAGGAATCAGTCCGTCCACCACATGGTGATCGCGAGCGATGAGTATCTTCCCCTGGATAGGAGTCGTCCTATATTTTTGTCATTAACACCATAGTTGTTACCTACCCTCGCCCTTTTATTCCGATTTGACAATTTTCATCAACACCATACCTGTCATTTCTCCGATCTCATTCTCTTTCTCAATCATCAATTAAGATTTGTTGATAATTTCTGTATTTTTGGTTCTTTAGGGTTCAAATTCTTCAACAATTTCAAACAAAATAATTTCAGATCTGTAGCAGTCTTGCAAGAAAAAGTGAAGGTTCACCGATTTTTTTAACCAGTCTGATTTTTATTTTATTTTTGATTGAATTTCCTTCAACAACTTCTACTCTTTTGAATTTTTCTACAATTTATAACGTTAGAATTTTTCAAATTTGTATCAGCCATCTCTTTTGAATTTTTATGTTTTTAACTGTCATTTGTTTAATGGGTACTTTTTCGACTAAGGTAACCACATGATATTGGTGATGATGGAATGATAGTAGAAAGGAAAAATGAAGGAGAATATATAAAGGGGACAGTGGCAAAAATGATTCAATCGGTGTGGAAATGTAGAGGATTAAGGTGGTTTGGAATTGGGAAAGAAGATTGTTGCTCCCAATTATACACGCAAGTGTACGTAGTCGCGCAAGTAGTATAGATTCTTAAAGAAACGAGTTATCATTCCCAAGGGACTTATGATCAACTTATATTCACTTAATTCTACGACTATAGTAAAAAGTAACATTTTCAAGAGTTGATTTATTTTTTATCTACTAATAATTATGCACTAATTGAAAGTAACTAATTGTGAACGACTTTGATATAATGTTTTAAGCAAGTTAAAATCAATTCCAGGTCTGCAGCATATAACGAATATCTTGTATCATATTATTGGCTTAGAACTAATTTCAGTTGTCAAGTTACTGGTTTATAGGTTTGATGATATGATCCGGGTTATACGCCTCTTGTCGCCTACCCCAGTTAGCTACTTAACTACATTGTTGAGCGGGGATAAATAGACTAACTGGCGAGCATTTATATTTCATCCTATTTCATAACCAAGCAAGGTGTTCATATAGGCATCACTCCTGAACACTAATCACCTCAATTTAATGGGTGGACCGAGCTCTATATATTCTCTGGTCTATCTAACCTCTCCTCTCCCAATTTTAAGATTAGACAATAGGTTTATCTTATGGTGCGCAAGCATAAAATACTAAAACAAGAATATAGAAGTAACTTGTATTGACAACCGAAATTAATTCAACAACCTCAAATAACCAATAATTAATTCGTAGCTACAACCCCAGAACTAGGGCGTTTAGCTACTCATACTATTAGAAAACAAGAAAATACAATAGTTCATGCAATTTCTGGAAAATAGAAGAGTTAAAGGATTAAAACCTATTACAAACTTGAATTCTTGCTCTTGCACACTAAATCAAACGTCGACCCCCACAATGGAGCCCTATGAGTCTATTTATAAGAGTTATAAAAGTTGGAGTTAAATCCCACTACAATTAGGAATCCTATTTAATGATTTTTTAGCTGGAAAAGTCGGCATTTCCTTGGCATGTTGCGCCGGCCATCGAGCCACAGAGGCGCCTACATTCTTAAAGTCCTGGCGCGTCGCACCCAACAGCGCGCCCCAAACATGCCCCAGTCCAGCATCATCTGGCGCGTCGCGCCCAACAGCGTGCCCCAAACATGCCCCAGTCTGGCATCCTCTGGCGCGGCGCGCCCAACACTGCTGATTTTTGCCTTAGTCGTTTTCTTGCTTATTTTTTCTCCTTTCTTCGCTCCAACTCCAATTTCATCGAGAGTTCCTGAAACATCTAATCATATGTGTGAGTACATAATCATCACAAGTTACACCAAAAATCAGGCTAACCATTAAAGATTATTCTTCAATTTAATCAATTCATGGGCAATATTGACAACTTAGGCCTATAAATATGCCTAAGATCACCACCCCACACTTAGACTTTTGTTTGTCCTCAAACAATCTTCGAACTTATCAACTCTTTTTCATAACACTTGGACTTATCAACCCACCTTAAAATCAACCAAACATTTTTTTTATCATGATCTTGTAGTTCATATTGGCTGAAACAATTCATAACATTTACACCAAGTACAACACATGCTCAAAGAATGACTCTTTTGTTATTTTTCTGGGCTAATGCAAACTCATATCACACATCAATTAGATAATCCTACACATGTCATGAAGGCCCTCACTTGTTTATGTTTAGTAAAGCCTTTCACTCAAACAATTTCAAACTCAACAAGGCCTATATTTTTTCAAGCAATCAACTCACTCTCACAAAAAAAATCTTACTTTAATTTCCTCAATATACCATAAGCTTGCCCATAGTGTTTTCTTAAATTCGCATTATATTTCTCAAGGAATCAAGAGGACTTTCATTTGATTGTAATGTCGGCTTAAGGTAGGGATGAAATATTTGGGAATCATTTTAGTGACTACACCTCCCTAATGCACATGTTATTGTTTTGCCAACAATCCTCTTCATAGCTTTTCCTTCCTCCTAGTATACATTTCATGACTACATACCCCCTTTGGTGCTCCATATTTGCCCTTTATTTCTTTTTCATCATATAATTTTATTTTATTTTATTTTTTATTTATTTATGCCTTTGCACTAGCCATTCAAACTCCGGAGTTTAACATCCGAGTAAGGTACACATTATCCTTAATAGGATCAGGGCCAATGTCTCGAGCATAGTTCTAAATTAGCCACCCTCAATTTTAGTCAAGGTGCACATTTTCACTAAGGACCAGGGCCAAAATAGAATTTTCTTTCCCACACAATGTAGCAATTCACCCTTAGCTATATCAACCAACATTTTCCAACCCTTCTTCTTAACATAGTGCATTAAGGATTTTCCTAGGATCAAAGGACTTGGTATCAAACAACGGGTTTCAGCTTATCATGTGGTTTATCAATAAACAAGGCTAAAGGATCAATAGGGCTCACTAGGGATAAATTCAATGGTAGGCATACAATTAGAGTTAAGAATTGACTATTTCAAAGAAACGCCTCAATCACATTCCTTAAGTCATACAAGCTACTAATTCAACACACACAAGGCAAATTCTAGATATTAAGAAAGAACCAATCAATTCTCACCACACATGGCATTATGACACATATAAGGATATATCAACTAACATACTCATACAAGTTGCATTACGGTATTACTACACAACTAAGCCCATTTTCATTTTATTTCGAGTCAAACTTAAGAACACATGCTAATTACAAGGTCAACCATCTATTGCATTTGTCCAAGTATAACTACCCATGACGTTTGGCTAACTTATTCGGAAATAGCTTCAAAAGATCAAGGTTGGTGTTACAATCCTACTCATCTATGTGACTAATTTTCTCTTAAGACGGTCGTCATCCATCTATCATTGGGAATTGTCACTCCTAAGACGACTCTAAGACTCAATAAAGCAACAAACTAATCCTATACGGTTCAAAGGGACAATCCTCAGTAAAAGTACCAAAAACAAACTCTGAGGAACCCAAAAGAAAAATTAAACTAGAAACTAACAACTAGACTCGATAAAACAGTAAACAACTATATACAACAGAGAATATTACCCCACCCCACACTTTAAAGATAAGCAATGTCCTCAGTGCACAATTAAAATAAAGTAGAAGGTTAGGAATACTCCATAGGGCCTCTAGGCCTCGTCGTCACCACCGTCGAACAACATTAAGGCATTCGCCTCGCCATCTACAGCAGCACCCTCCTCATCATCATCCATCGCCTCATCAACAATAGCCTCATCATCATCCAAAGGCTCCAAAAAAGCGGGACCAGACTTACACAGAAAGGTTGCACTATCGATCAAAGGATAACGATCAGCCAAGGTCTCCATCTCATCGTCAGTGACTGGACGACCTTCAATCCGCAACTACAACTCAGCCATACCAAACATCCTTGCCATGACGCTATCGTCACGGGATTGCCTCTCCTGGGCAGACAGAACCGGTCCATGGGATGTGTCTAATGCCTTTGTTCGAGTCATATCAACCAACTTACTCGTTAGATTCGAGTGATAAGCAACAATCATGTTTACCATTTCCTCTTCAATACCCTCACTTCTCAGAAAACGGGTGATCAATCCCCCGTAACAGAACCTCCACCTCATATCATTCCTAAATTTCATCATACTCTGCCTCAAGATAGCCCCAACATTAATGGGCATGCCCTTGATTAGCATATATACTAATACCACCCTATATTTTGTCACCTCAGTCAGATGTTTGGCAGGAAGCAACATACTACACACTATCTTTAGCCACACCCTAGCCACCTGATTAAAGCTAGCAAAATTGAAGGTATTATGCCTCCCAGTGTCCTTACTCCGCTCCCATCTAGCATTCGAATCAACCCCACATAAGGTATGTCCGATATCCCTATAAGGAGGTTTATCCTTCAAGTCATTAAACACATCATGGTCACAATTCGAGGTTCCTAACAGCTCATTCAGAATTCAGGCAGAAAACTTGACATTTTCCCCCTTACAGGCACAATTTTATATTTCATTTCAGTTAGCCAATTAGCATAAAATTCTCGCACTAGTGTCAAATTGCAATCCCCCGGATTTTCAAATATGAACCTCAAACCCAACTCATTAACAATACGATATATATCAGGAAATTACGACTATAGCCTTACCTCATTCACAAATTCGTCGCCCATATACTTCGCCTCTCTTTGGCATTCGAATCATTCCCACCCATACCTTTCCACATCCTTTTTACCAAATTTTTGCACCGGGTCCCGGCCACTAAAGGACCCGAAAGCTTCTCCTTTTCTACTCCGCTTGGAACCCGCCATGTTCTTTTCCTTAGGAGCCATCACTACCTGTTAAGAGAAGAAAACTAGAGAAAAGGAAGAAAGAACAAAAAAATAGAAAACTTTTGGGGGGGGTC
Source organism: Solanum piurae (assembly GCA_029582685.1). Taxonomy (NCBI): domain Eukaryota; kingdom Viridiplantae; phylum Streptophyta; class Magnoliopsida; order Solanales; family Solanaceae; genus Solanum; species Solanum piurae. Next base: position 6,619 of record JAJOOO010017314.1, read on the forward strand.
GGGTTTGGTCAGTGAGAGGTGAGGGAAGAAGAGTTGAAAATTTGGTTTGATAAAGAGAGGGAGGAAATTTGGAGAGGTGGAAGTGCCTATAATAGAATTGTGGGAGAAAGAAAAGTTGAAGAAAATGGGGAGGTGTGTGGGAAAATAGGAGTTGGAGGTGGGTTAATGAAAAAATTTAGAGAGGGAAGAAGAAGAAAAAGTTTAGAGGATTTGAGGGGTTTGGGTCGGTTGGAAGAAAGAGAGAATAGGGGATGAATTTGGGATTTGGAGGTTTTAAGGGGTCGGTCGGGTGAAATCCGGAAAAATAAATATGGGCATAGGGGGAATGGGAGGGGCGACGCGCCTTTTAGCGCGCCTGAGAAGTTCCCTAGTCAGTTGGGCCTTGGCGCGACGCTTCTCTCAGCGTGCCTGAGAAGTTCCCTAGACGTATGAGACCAGGCGCGGCGTGTCAACCAGTGTGCCTGGCTCAATTTTTATTTTTTTCTATTACACACTAAGTTACAAATAATGAAAGCAAATCCTAGAAAGCTATAACTAACCTATATTCTAAGAATTGAAACTACCCTAAAACAAAAAATTTCAAGAATTCAAAGGCATACTACCTATCTATTACATATTGTTCATGGGTTGCCTCCCATGTAGCGCTTGATTTAACGCCACAGCACGACGCAACTTGGATCATTCATCATTTAGCTTAAGAGCTTCCCAATCACGATCCGAATCCTCACCGAAATAGTGTTTCACCCTTTGCCCATTGACAAAAAATGTAAGGCCAGTCTTACCTTTAAGTTCAACAACCCCATGTTGTGTCATTCTGACCACTTCAAAAGGACCACTCCACTTTTACCTTAGTTTTCCAGGGAATAACCTTAGTCTAGAGTTAAAGAGTAGTACTTTATCTCCCGGATTTAAGGTACGAACTACTATTTGCTTGTCATGCCACCTTTTTGTCTTTTCTTTGTATAGCTTGGCATTCTCATACGCGTGGAGCCTAAAATCCTCAAGTTCATGCAACTGATTCACTCTCTTTTTACCGGCTAGCTCGAGATCTAAGTTCAGTTTATTGATTGCCCAATATGCTTGATGTTCTAATTCTGCCGGAAGGTGACATGCTTTCCCAAATACTATGTGATAGGGAGAAGTCCCTATTGGTGTCTTATATGCAGTCCTATATGCCCACAACGTATCATCTAATTTCTCAGACCAATATTTCCTTTGCGCATTACCGTTTTCTGCAAAATTTATTTCACCTCTCAATTTGAAACCTCCACTTGGCCACTCATTTGAGGATGATAAGTTGTAGCAACCTTATGATGAATACCATACTTAGCAAGAAGATTCTTAACAAGATGGTTAATGAAATGCTTACCTCCATCACTTATAATTTCCCTTAGAGTGCCAAAGCGAGTGAAGATGTGCTTCTTTATGAACTTTATCACCACCTTGAATCATTGGAAAGAAATGTGACCGCCTCAACCCATTTACTAACATAATCCACAGCCACAAGAATGTATTGGTTTCCACTAGATAGCGGGAATGGACCCATGAAGTCAATACCCCACACATCAAAGATTTCCACCTCCAAAATGTTACTTAGCGGCATCTCATGTCTTCTTGAAATAGTACCCAATCTTTGGCATTTATCACAACCCTTCACAAAATCAATATAATATTTAAATAACGAGGGCCAAAAGAAACCAGATTGTAGTACCTTATGAGCAGTGCGTTCTCTTCCATGGTGACCTCCATATGGGATAGCATGACAACTTTCGAGCACTTTGTGAACCTCATTCTCCGGAATGCACCTTCTCACTACCCGGTCTAGACCTTGCTTGAACAAGAATGGTTCATCCCAGATATAGCACTTGGCATCATGATTGAGCTTTTTCTTTTGTTGGGTGGTTGCACCCGGAGGATAATCGCCACTTACTATCAAATTCACAATATCTGCATACCATGGCACTTGAGAGATATCTAATGCTATCAATTGTTCATCCGGAAACTCTTTCCGGATTTGCTCACCTTCATTCACATCTGAAAAATCCTCCAACCTAGATTAGTGATCTGCTATTTGATTCTCAGTACCTTTCCTATCTTTGATCTCAAGGTCAAATTCATGGAGAAGCAATATCCATCGAATCAGCCTTGGTTTAGCATCTTTCTTGTTGAATAGGTACCTAATAGCTGCATGGTCAGTAAAAATAATCACTTTAGTACCTACCAAATATGATTTGAACTTGTCGAAGCAAACACTAGAGCCAACATCTCCTTCTCAGTCACTGTGTAATTAGCTTGTGTAGAGTCCAGGGTCTTGCTTGCATAATAGATTGAGTGGAACACTTTATTCTTTCTTTGTCCCAACACTGCACCCACTGCTACGTCACTTGCATCACACATGAGTTCAAATGGTAATCCCCAATCAGGAGCAATTAAGATGAGAGGTTCAATTAAGTTCCTCTTCAGCATCTCAAAACCTTTCAAACACATCTCATCAAAGTCAAACTTCACCTCCTTCTCCAAAAGACTGCACATAGGTCTGGCAATCTTGGAAAAATCCTTGATGAATCACCTGTAAAAACTTGCATGACCAAGAAAACTACGCACACCTTTTATAGAAATGGGAGGGGGCAATTTCTCAATAACTTCTACCTTAGCCTTATCAACCTCTAAACCAGATTTAGACACCTTGTGTCCCAACACTATCCCCTCTCTTACCAAAAAATGTCATTTTCCCAGTTTAGAACTAAATTGGTGTCTTCACATCTAGCAAGTACTTTCTCAAGATTTCAGATACATACCTCAAAAGACTTCCCAAAGACGAAAAACTCATCCATGAACACCTCAACAAAGTCTTCCACCATATCATGAAAAATGTCCATCATACACCTTTGAAAAGTAATCGGTGCATTGCAAAATCTGAATGGCATGCGCTTGAAAGCATATGTGCCATAAGGACAAGTGAACGTGGTCTTTTCCTGATCCTCGGGTGCAATCAAGATCTGGTTGTAACCAGAATATCCATCTAAGAAACAATAATACTCCTCTCCTGCTAGTCGGTCAAGCATTTGATTAATAAAGGGAATGGGGTAGTGATCTTTCCGGGTAGCATCATTTAGTTTCGGTAATCTATTCAAATTCTCCACCCGATCACTGTTCTAGTAGAATCAACTCATTCTTTTTGTTTCTTACCACTGTCATACCTCCTTTCTTGGGAACGCATTGTACCGGACTTACCCACTTACTATCAGAGATTGGGTACACGATTCGAGCATCTAGCCACTTTTTAACTTCCTGTCTTACCACTTCTTTCATCACAAGATTCAGTCGACGTTGATGTTGTGCTTTGGGTTTGTGATCCTCTTCCATGTAAATTATGTGCATGCATAACGCCGGACTAATCCCATGAATATCAGCCATCTGCCATCCAATCGTTTTCTGTCTCCGCTTTAAGATCCTAAATGCCGCATCAACCTGTAAGTCAGACAATTCTGCAGAAAGTATAATAGGCAAAGTTTCATTATTACCCAAATAAGCATACCTTAGGTGAGCCAACATAGTTTTTAGTTCCAACGTAGGGGCTTCTTTTATTGATGGCTTTGTTGGGGGGCCCAACTCGCGATCTAGTGATCTAGTGACTCCACTTGATTCCTATGAGTGTCTACTAGTGCTAGATTTAGACATGATTCAATCTCTTGAGCTTCAGTGTCTCCATCTATCTCATGACCCACTAACACTCTTTCTAAAGGATCTTCGGGCACAACTACTTGTGATTCTACTATGCGATCAACCACAGTAATAGCAGACAACTCTTCATAAATAGAAAGTAATTTTAAAGTGTGGTAAACATCAAATACCTCAACCTTATCATATGCCCTCATAGTTAGTTGACCAGCTGCTACATCAAGCAATGCCCTACCCGTGGCCAAGAAAGGTCGTCCCAAAATGAATGAAACTTTAGAATCGGGTTCACCACAAAATCTACTAGAAAAATCAATGAACCTACTTGCACTAACACATTTTCTACCACCCCCTCTGGCCTAGCAATGGATCTGTCAGCGAGTTCGAGAATAACAATTGTTCATTTTGGACTACCCAACCCAAGCTTTTGATACAAAGATAAGGGCATAAGATTTATACTTATCCCCAAATCACACAACCCCAGGCATGAACACTTTGCCCAATTGTAATCTGCACAGTAAAACTACCCGGATCTTTTAACTTTTTGGGCAGTCTGTTTTAGATCCTTGAGTTGCACCTCAGTAAGTTCTACAGTTTCATATTCAGTGAGCCTCATCTTGCTCGCCACAATGTCCTTCACGTATTTATCATACGTTGGGATACCCTGCAAAATGCCAACCAAAGGTAGATTAATGTGAACCTGTTTAAGGAGAGAGAGAAACTTACCGAAGCATTCGTCTTCATTCTGCTTTTTCAGCCTTTGTGGAAATGTAGGTGGTAATTTCTTTTGAGGAACATGTACCTCAGCATTGGAGCTTTTTACTACCTTTTCCACTTTATTTTCTTTGTTACTTACCTCAATGTCTCTCTTTTTTGGAGTTAATTCCTCTAATTGCAGTCCACTTCTAGTACATACCGCATGCAATTGCTTTGGGTTAGGCTCAGTATCACCAGGTAGCCCACCTTAGGGACGCAAGTTCAAAGAATTAGCCACTTGCGCAACTTGTTTCTCTAAACTCATTTGGGACATCTGGATGTTTCTAATGTTCTTATCCTGCTTATCTATTCTAGCATTTAATTTGGTCCCTATTTCAGTCATGAGCTTTTGGAGCAGCTCTTCATTGGTCATCTCTCCCTTTTGGTGCACTAGGATTTGTGCCTTGGTTAGGATTGAAGTATTGTTGCCCAGACCCTTGAGAACGGTATTAGTTAATCCCTTACGCCTGATTTTGGTTTTGGTTACCACCCCATGAGAAGTTAGGATGGTTCTTCCAACTAGGGTTGTAAGTGTTACCATAATTTTGTTGCACTCCACCCCTTTGCGCATTACCCACATAGTTTATGGAATTCGGGTTTGCCTCACATTACTCGGTTTCATGAGTTCCACTACCACATACCTCACACCAATTTACTGCCTGTTATATCACATTTATCGGTGCCTGATTTAAAGTCATTTTAAAAAAATGTAAGGTCATGTTATGTTGTATTGCATCTAATTTGGCATTTATGGCAGTAGCTTGGTATACATCTAAGATCCCTGCAGGCTTTTGGGTTGGGGTTTTAGACATTTCCCCCTCATACCCTTGGTTCCCTTCAGAAAGTTTATCGAGTAAGTCAAAGAACTCTTCACTTGTTCTAGATAGGGCATGTCCACCTGCTGCACTATTAAGAAGAGCACGAGCATTATATTCTAAACCCTCAAAGAAAGTGTGAGTAAGTACCGCATTAGTTTGCATGTGGTGTGGGCAAGCATTTAACATTTGTTTGAAATGCGTCCATGCTTGGTACATGTCCTCCCCTTATTTTTGAACAAAGTTTATTATCTCACCCCTCAGCTTAGCGGTTTTCTTGGATGGAAAAAATCGACTCAGGATTTTTTTTCCTAGATCATCCCAAGTAGTGATCGAGTTTGGTGGCTCAGAATCTAACCAATGGCTTTCAACTCCTAACATTAAGTACGGGAACAAAGTCAGCCTCACATAGTTCGATGAGACTCCAATTGGGATGTATGTATTGGCAATATCTATGAAGGTCCTAAGATGGATTTGAGGATCCTCATGGGGGAGACCAGTGAATTGCCCATTAGAATGGAATATTTGTACCATTCTCTGCTTTAGTTCAAATCTACCCCCCGGTGGAGGTTTCCTAATGCTAGATGCCAAATTGGATGTGAGTGGGACTGCCACATCACAGATTGGTCTTGCGGGTACGACATGCGGTGCTCCTTGGTTATTCGAATTCCTTTAGTTATTCACGTTTTTTGGGTTATTCAAGTTATCTTGAGTATCAACATCGATGTTTCCCGAAAGACCTAACCCCAATTCTCCTTGTCGTCCCTGATTCATTTTTCTGCGCTAGCGTAAGACTCTTTTGGGATCGTTGTAAGGTTCGACAAGTTCTCCTTTCCGAGCCAGACCTGAAAATCAAGTGTCTGCAATAAACAAGCTAAGATCAAGTAATTAATACCTGAATATTCTAATTGTAGACTTAAGAAGATTGAATATAAATCAATTTCTAAGTCCCCGGCAGCGGCGCCAAAAACTTATTGCTCCAAATTATTCATCCAAGTATACATGGTCGCGCAAGTAATATAGATTCTTAAAGAAATGAGTTATCGTTCCCAAGGGACTTATGATCAACTTATATTCACTTAATTCTACAACTAAAGTAAAAAGTAACCTTTTCAAGAGTTGATGATTTATTGTTTATCTACTAATAATTATGCACTAATTAAAAGTAACTAATTATGAACAACTTTGATATAATGTTTCAAGCAAGTTAAAAGCAATTCTAGGGCTGCAGCATATAAATAATATCTTGTATCATATTATTGGCTTAGAACTAATTTCAGTTGTCAAGTTACTGGTTTATAGGGTTGATGATATGATCCGGGTTATACACTTCTCGTCGCCTACCCCAGTTAGCTATCTAACTACATTGTTGAGCGGGGATAAATAGACTGACTGGCGAGCATTTATATTTCATCCTATTTTGTAACCAAGCAAGGTGTTCGTCTGGGCATCAATTCTGAATACTAATCACCTCAATTTAATGGGTGGACCGAGCTCTCTATATTGTCTGGTCTATCTAACCTCTCCTCTCCCGATTTTAAGATTAGACAATAGGTTTATCTTATGGTGCGCAAACACAAAATACTAAAACAAGAATATAGAAGTAATTTGTATTGACAACCAAAAATTAATTAAACAACCTCAAATAATCAACAATTAATTCGTAGCTACAGCCCTAGAACTAGGGCGTTTAGCTACTCATACTATTAGAAAATAAGAAAATACAATAGTTCGAGCAATTTCCAGAAAATAGAAGAGTTAAAGGATTAAAACCTATTACAAACTTGAATTCTTGTTCTTGCACACTAAATCAAACGTTGACCCTCACAATGGAGACCTAGGAGTCTATTTATAAGAGTTATAAAAGTTGGAGTTAAATCCCACTACAATTAGGAATCCTATTTAATGATTTTTTAGCTGGAAAAGTCGGCATTTCCTTGGCATGTCGCGCCTGCCATCGTGCCACAGAGGCGTCTGCATTCTTGAAGTCCTGGCGCGTCGCGCCCAGCAGCGCCCCCCAAACATGCCCCAGTCCGGAATCCTCTGGTGCGGCGCGCCTCTCAGCGCGCCCAGCACTGCTGATTTTTGCCTTAGTCATTTTCTTGCTCATTTTTTCTCCTTCTTTCTTCACTTCAACTCCAATTTCATCGAGAGTTCCTGAAACATCTAATCGTATGTGTGAGTACATAATCATCACAAGTTACACCAAAAATCAAGCTAACCATTAAAGATCATTCTTCAATTTAATCAATTCATGGGCAATATTGACAACTTAGTCATATAAATATGCCTAAGATCAAAGACGGAGTGTTAGGGATTTTTTAAATGTTGAAATGTCATTTTGTGATTGGTCTGAAAGTAAATTTTTTTGGGTTCCCGCTCTTCTTAGGGGTGTATTACACATATGATGTCATGTCATTAAAAAACTTTAATAGGTGAGTATATGTTTTGAACAACTGAAGTGTTCAATAGATACAAATCCTAGTTAAGGTGTTCTAAAGAACTATGCAGACAATTTTAAGTGGTTGTCAATAACTTAAACTTTTTAAAAAAAAACTTAGAGTGACCATTTGAGACATTTACTCAATTAAGCAAAGGGTGGTTAAGCTATTATGTATTTACCAACCATTATAATTTACAAAATAATGATATTCACTTTAAGGTAAATCCTACATCATAATTGAAGAAAAAAGTGAAGAGCTTTACCCACCCATCAAGGTGTTACCTCCCTCCTCTTAGGGACTCAACGTCCTCGCTAAACTTTGCCTCCATTTTTGACCCACACTATAAAATTCTGGGTAGATTAAACGGATTATTTATATTTCGGATCATATGGCATCTCTAGGTCCTTGGTATGATACTTTTCCTATCAGAACAACTTCCAAGTAATATGTTAGTAATATTTTTAATTAGGAGAAGTTGGAACAGTTACAACTTCCTAACCGTTCCCCTCCTTTTCAAAAACATGATCTTATCCATTAAATAAAATGGACCGAATCGAGTAAGATCGGATCGGATTCGATTGATCCACATGGGCGACTCAAAAAAAAACTTACAATTGATAAAAGTTCACTTTTCAAAAAGATGCTTATTCTAATAACATCAAATGACTAGCATACATGTGTATGATCATGTTACATATACCAACCGCAGAAAGCCAAAATAGCATTAATTTTGGATCATTCAACTATAATATTTATATAGTCAACAATATTTATAGTCTAGCTTATCCTAATGCTATCAATCTATTGAAACACGTTTAATTATCATATTACATTACTATGATTCATGCTAGAATTTCCCTAGTAACCTATATATTTGCAAGCAACTCTCAATTCGATAATTAGGGTCTTAATTGCTTAAGTTGATTTTTTAATGGACAAAATACATTGTTCACATTTAAAATTCACCATTTTCTTCTTGCAATTTTAAAAGGAAAAATTAAGCAGTTAAGCAAACATATACTAGTTAATTAGCTAACATAATTATATATTGTATTACTTATAATTCGAAACTTACTTCTAGCTATAATTACACTCTCACTCTCGCCTAGGGTTGTTTATCGGACGGATCGAATAATATCGCTTAACGGTTTGACCTAGCGGATATCGGTTTTTAAATTTATGAATCTGTTAGCCAACCTATAAGATATCGATTGGTTCGATTACATATTAGCACTAATCGGGCAGTGTATCAACTAACCTCTACCCTTTTTTCTCCATGAATGTACCTTAAAAAGTTGACTTTTTTCACTATTTTAAATGGAATTAAATTATAAAAAAAATTCTATATTACAAAAAAATATAGATTAATAGTAATATAATAATTAATAAGTATATAAAAGTAAATAGGTTTTCAAATTTTTAGCTTTACGGCTTTAGGACTAACAATATATAATTATATATTATGAAAAATATTAAATGATGTTAATGTACCCAAGTTAAATTTGTAAGTATGGTAACTCTTAACGGGTTAACGGTTTATCCGATATGGAAATTGAATAATCCACCCCCACACCAATAATCCGTTAATTATAAAATTCTAATTCGTTCACCAATCATTTATTCGATAACCCAATATCAATAAGCCAATTTAATTTGCGGTTGGCTTATCAGTTAAAGTTTGGTTTAAAAATACCCCTACTCTCGCCTCTCTCCTCTCTTCCCCCCCCCCTCTCTCTCACTTCTCCCCCTCTCTCGGATCTCACTCGCCTCTCTCCTCTCTCCTCTCCATGCTCAGTCTCTCTCTCTCTCGATTCTCTTATGTCAATCTCTCTCACTTTATACAAACACAAATTATACAAACACAAATGTATAATTTGTGTTTGTGTTTGTATTAAGATAGAGAGACTGGATATACAAAAACAAATACATATCTCTTTGCCCTATACAATTATAATTATACAAATACAAATCTTCCCCTGCGCTCTTTTGCCTTTCTCTCTATCTCTCTCTCTCTTTATACAAACACAAATCATATAAATACAATCATTGATACATATACATATTTACATATATATATATACAATTATCTAATCGATATACATAAACAATTCACCTCTCTCGCTTGCCTCTCTCCTCCCTCTCCCAATCTCGCTCGTCACTCTCCTCCCTATAACATGTAGCTATGAATCATAATTAGCAAACTATAGCTGTGGATCATAATTAAGCTATTTTTGATTGGTCGTATGCGAAAATTAATAACTAGTAGCTTAAATACATTAATTGTCCATTCCCTGTGCGATCTGCCCCAATTCTTAGTTGGGTTAAAATATCGCAAACGATCGTCTACTCTTCATTTTATGAGATTTATTTGACCACTATTTTGTGCCTTTAAAATTGTTAAATGCCTTAGTTGATTTGATTTTTTTTTGGGTAATAACCAAATCAAACCACACCACAAATATGAGATTAATTGACATGGGGGACACTCCCAAAACTTAATTTGAACAATACTCACTTAATTTCCTTTTAATTTAATTTTTAGGGTTAGGGTTAGAAAAAGTGAAAAAGTGGGGTTGAGTCGTGGGGTCATGGGCCTTTTCATTATTTTAAGAACTTGGGGATAAAAATACAAGTATATAAAATATCATTTTCATCCCAATACAAGTATAGATTTGATTTTTAAAATGGGTTTAAGACAATTGATTTTTGAAATGGTTGATTTTTGGTGGTTGACTTAAATTAAGATAGTTGGATTTTGAGATAATTAGTTTTTGGTGATTGAATATTAAGACAATTGATTTTTGAAGTGCCTTTTAAGATAATAATTGATTGTTGAAGTAGTTGGTTTTTGAAGTGCCTTTGAAGACAATTGGTTGTTGAAGTAGTTGGTTTTTGTAGTGCCTTTTAAGACAATTGGTTGTTGAAGTAGTT
>JAJOOO010017315.1:0-12179 GCA_029582685.1 Solanum piurae
TAATAACTTCTTTGTATTAAACTCATCAGTTTTCATATATCTCAGTTATAGTATATGGGTATTCCCCATCTTTTCATTTTATTTATGATTTAGCTTCCGCATCAGTTTATTATCTTTAGTATGCTCATTATCATGCCAGCAGGGTTAGCTTGGTATCACTTGTGGTCCTAGGTCCCGTGTCCGCGTCTCGGGGGTAGTCTCGGGGCTTGACAAATCCCATCTTAGAATCTTCCAAGATGTTATAGAATTATCAAGATGCCTCCAAAGAGAATATGTAGCCTTTCTATTTTATATAGGCATGGATGAATGGTTTTAGGGCAGCCTCCAAGTAATCCTAATGGACCCTTGGAAAGGAGGAAATATGGCTATAAATTATGAGGGTAAGACAATTTTGGTTTCGGCGATTGAGTTTGCGGAGTCCTCTCAGTATCAAGAATCCCTTAAAGAATTCACTTCAGTTACTACCCTTGTTGATTCAAGAAAAGCATATGTGGTTTCCTTTTTGAACAACTAGGTGATTGATATAGGTACTAGTAATTACATGACACGTAATCCTAATCTATTTCTACCTTTCGATAACACAAAGCACCCTCTCAAGTAATGGTAGTTGATGGCTCAACACATAACCTTTTGGGATATGGAACCATTAAAGGAACCTCCTCTATTGCCATGTCATATGTATTAAATGCCAGACTCTACTCAGAACTTGAATCCTAGAGACCCTCTTTTGATTTTGTAGGATGCCCAACAGTCTATAGAAGAAAATGAATGGTTACAAACACCATTTACAAAAGAGGAAGTGTTATTGATCATCAACCAGTATGATGGGGACAAAGCACCAGACCATGATGGCTTCACTATGGATTTCTTTAAGAAATATTGGGATATTTTAAAAGACGACTGAATGTTGAGTACCAAAAATTTAAATCAGAAGAGTGTGTTTGAGAGATCATTTAATGTTACATTGATCGCTTCAACCCCAAAGAAACCTGATGCAATTTAGTTAAAAGACTTTAGACCTATCAATTTGATAGTAGTATTGTGAACTCAATGGAGACATCTGCTACTATGAATGATAAGGAGGATCAGACTAGTGATATTCACATTGATAAGCAACATCGGAGTACTAGAAGTGTAATCCCACCTAAAAGGTTGGACAGTTACTATTGGGCAGGAAGAAAGACACGTATGCAAATAGACGGTTAGTTATGAAAGTTGTATAAAAGTGTAAAAACGTGGGTAGGAAAGGGTAGGCAGTTAATTATGATTCTGAAAGTTCTCACTCTCTTCTTCTGTCTTCTCAACCCAATTCTAGTCTTCTAGTTTCAAATTTCAAGTGTATTTCCTTGTATGAGTGTTACTTACAGTTCCTTTGCTTGTGACCTGTTGTATTGTAATTGTAGTCAGTAAAACATATCAGTTTATATATATATATAAGTGTTTTTTTGTATTGTAAAAGTTGTGAGTGTTACATTGGTGCTTTCATCCAAAGGTCTCTAATGGAAGAGGACCAAAAACTCAAGTCCCTCAAAGACTCCATATGGGTGGTGAAAGAATCATTCTCGAGTGACATTTGTGACATTTGATCTACGTTGAAAGAGGTGGTGGATCATTTGATGGCGCTAGGTTCTAAGAATAGTACTCCCGTAGTGGCAACATCTCGACCACGTCAAACTACTGAACTTTATGGAGGACATACACTGACACCTCCTACTTTGCGTCACAAACCTGCTTCGGTTGAATTAGGACGATTCCATGGAATGAATCCTGAATTATGGGTCTTCCAAGTAGAGTACTACTTTCAATTTTATGGAATCATGAGGGATCATAAGTTAACACTAGCATCGTTCTACTTGGATGGTGATGCATTGGAATGGTACAGATGGCTATTTTGCAATAAACAGTCAGTTAATGGGGAGCATTTCGCTGAGAAACTGCTTGTCCGATTTCAGAAACGAGATCGAGAGGCACCAGAGGGTCGACTTGCTAAGCTTCTGCAGACCACTGCGGTGGCTGAATACCAGAGTCATTTCAAAGTGGTTTCTAATGAGACGATGCATTTTCCAGATCACGTATTAGCACATTTTTTTACTTATGGACTGAGACCTAATATTAAAAAGGTTGTTTTAATTCGTGAGCCCACAAAATTAAATGAAGCTATACATTTATCCCATTTATATGAGCAAAAGATCCAACTTGAACGGAGCTCCTTTAAGTCTGCTTTCAGTAAGGCTCCACCACTTCTACCAACTCCCACTAATCCTTATACAATCTCAAAGCCCTCCATTTTGAATCAGATAACTTCAATTTCCCATACTACATCAAATCGTCCGACCATGAGATGCCTTTCCCCTGGAGAGTTACAAAGTCGACGGGATCATGGTCTCTATTATTCTTGTGATGAAAAATACTATCATGGTCACAAGTGTAAGTCACTTCCCCAACTTCTACTGTTATATGAAGAGTTTGAGGCTGAAATGACCTTACATGATCAATTTGTGTTGGATGATGTCTTAGCGGAGAATTACAATGTTTGGAGGTTCAAGAACATTCAGTTATTTCATATCATGCTTTATCTGGAGGAAATTCTTCCACAACTCACCGATTTACTGGTCATGTTAATGGTTTACCAATACAAGTGCTTGGGGATAATGCTAGTACACATAATTTTATTCAGGCGAGGATGGCAAACTTTCTTCAGTTGGAGACTGAACCAACACCAAGCTTCTCGGTGGTGGTAGGAAGTGGACAACGACTACGATGTGAGGGTGTCGCTAGAAAAATTCCAATAACCATATAGGGAAACAAAATTGTGGAGGATTTATACCTTGGTGCTGATATAATACTTAGGGTTTCGTGGTTTGCCACTTTGGGTCCTGTCCATAATGATTATGCAAAGATTATTTGAATTTACTCTAAATGGTTCTAAGATCTCATGGAAAGTGGATGCACCTACTGATGTGCAACCGATACAATTACATAGTCTGAAACATTTACTACTATGAACGATAAGGAGGATCAGACTAGTCATATTCACATTGACAAGCGGCGTTGGAGTACTAAAAGTGTAATTCCACCTAAAAGGTTAGACAGTTACTTTTGGGCAGGAAGAAAGCCACGTGTGCAAAGCGACAACTAGTTATGAAATTTGTATAAAAGTGTGAAAATGTGGGTAGGAAAGGGTAGGCAGTTAATTATGATTCTGAAAGTTCTCACCCTCTTGTTCTGTCTTCTCAACTTAATTCTAGGCTTCTAGTTTTAGATTTCAAGTGTATTTCCTTTTATCAGTGTTACTTACAGTTCCTTTGTTTGTGTCCTGTTGCATTGTAATTGTAGTCACTAAACCGTATCAGTTCATATATATATATATATATAGAGACGTTTGTTTGTATTGTAAGAGTTGTGAGTGTTACAAGTAGTCTATAAAATCATCTCCAAGTTGCTAACTGAGAGAATGAAGACACTAATAGTGAAATTGGTTGATGAACACCAAATAGATTTTTTAAGATGTAGGCAAATAATGGATGAAACATTATTGGCTAATGAAATGGTCAACTCCAGAGTAAGGTAGAAAAAATCTAGGATTCTATGCAAGCTAGACATTGGGAAAACCTATGACCATGTTAATTGGAATTTCCTTTTAAAAAAAACTAAAGGACATGGGATTTGGTAGCAAGTGGATTGGTTGGATCAATAACTGCATTTCAAGTGTGAAGTTTTCCCTCCTCATAAATGGAAACACTGAAGGATTTTTCCAATCTCAGAGAGGTCTTAGACAGGGAGATCCTATGTCCCTATTCCTATTCTTAATAGCCATGGAGGGGTTGAATCACATGTTCCAGAAGGAAAAGACTAATGGGTGGGAGGGGATTTAATGCACTTGTTGGGAGAGGGAAGGAGCTGGAGATCACACATTTATTCTCTATTGCTGATTCTCTTATATTCTCTGAGGCAAAGGAGACACAAATTATACACAGAAGGTCTATACTCACTATTTAGTAGAGCATTTCAAGCCTCCGTGTTACTTGGCTGAAGAGTCATCTCCTCCCTATCAACTAAGTTGACAATTTTCTTGGGCTAGTTGAGACACTGAGTTGGTAGGTATATGTACAACAAACAAAATATCTGGAACTACCTTTGGGTGCTAAGAATAAAGAGCTGGAAGTGTGCAATGTGGTGTTGGAGAGATATGGGAAGAAACAAGCCCGGTGAAGAAGCTAGTATTTGTCCCTAGGGGGTAGGGTGACCCTCATCAAATCAGTATTAGATGATTCACCTACTTATATGATGAGTTTATTTCCAGCACCAAAGAACATTGAGAAGAAAATAAATAGGCTCAAGAAATCTTTTCTTTGGCAAGGCAATAAGGAAAGGAAAGGCTACAACTTGGTGAAGTGGGATACTCTCACTCTTTCCAAAAGCCAGGGAGGCGAGGATTGAAGGACCTAAGTCTCTAAAACAGTAGTTTACTCCGAAAGTAGCTATGGACATTCTATATAGAATATAGAGCCTTATAGAAGAGATTTATATCAAGAAAGTATGGTTTATTTAACCGGTGTAGAACTGAAGAGGTGATGGGCACATTTGGATGCAGTGTTTGGAACACAACTAGAAGACTATGGCCAGATTTAAAAAACAACATATGTATTAGTGTTGGGGATGGACGGAAAACAGAGTTCTTGAATGAAATATAGATAGAGGAAGACAATTTCAGAAACCTATTCCCGCTTTTATATACATTGAGTATGTTGAACAATGACACTGTGGAACA
Source organism: Solanum piurae (assembly GCA_029582685.1). Lineage (NCBI taxonomy): Eukaryota > Viridiplantae > Streptophyta > Magnoliopsida > Solanales > Solanaceae > Solanum > Solanum piurae. The sequence continues at coordinate 4,772 of JAJOOO010017315.1, forward strand.
AGCCTCTAGTCAACACGGTTCGAATCTACTTTTTAGGAGAGCATTGAATGATTGTAAAATTGAGGAGGTTGCAAAGCTATTAAGGGTTTTTAATAATTTCCTAAGTACTTATTAGAGGTTTGATAAGCCAATATGGAAAATACACAACAAAAGGGTCTATATATTAAAATCATGCTATCGAAAGATGAACTATAATGTCCCACTGATTGAACCAACGTTAGCAGACATTTTAATAGTTATCTGGACAAACCTTAACAAGTGTTACTAATGCCATTTGGTTCCAATATAAAAACACTCGTGAACTTGCAAATACTATATCAAAGAAAATCCTTAATACAACAGTTTAAAAGTCGACCTGCAGGACAAGTATAAGTTATTCTAAGGAAAGCACTGGTCACCTAATTTAAATGTGCTTCAGTCAATCAGACAGCTTGATAGAAGTTGTCATTTTGGATAAGACCTTTCTTTTTCTATATGGGACTCCTCATTTCCCACCGAAAAGGTAAAATGGATATTCCTGACTGATCTGTATTAATAAATAAATATACATACATTTCACTAACTGAATATCCTACTTCTGAGTATCTTTACAAAGTAAAAAAGCATAATTTTGAAGAAAAATCTAAACTAAAAAAAGCTAAAAACACAACTTAATTACCTCAAGTTTCAAAAGCAGTTGGTCATTGATAAACTACAATCATATGAACTCTAGCAAAATCATGTCCAAAAGTATCATGAAAACAAAGGTACATAGTGGGAGAACAACAACATAGTGGGAGAACTAATAGCTTTTTATTCTTCTAGCCCATAGATCCACTCTTCTATTAGTTCAAGTTTAGGTTATAGCCAACATCCTTTATATTGATGGTTAAATATCCCAACATATCATATATCATGCAGTACTGAGAATGCTTCTTATCTTTAGATACAAAACAGTATGAATATCCAGAAGTATCAATCCAACTATACCCAACCTCCTTGGACAATCCCATTTTGCGCATTCCTCTTCTAACCTTATCTACAGACTACCAGTTTCCTTCCTCTGCATATATATTTGAAAGTAGAACAAGATAACCAGAAATTCCATCACTCCCCTCTAATTCAAGCAACTTACTAGAAACAATTTTCCCTAATTAAAAAATTATATGCACTCTACAGGCTGCAAAAAGTGATCCCCATATTCCCAAGACATTACCCTCAACACCCAACTGTTTAGCAAAATTATGAGCTGCATCCAACCGTCTAAATTTTCCTAAAATGTCAACCACACAAGCATAATGCTCTGCTGACGGCTGATTCCCGTATTCTTCACCCATCAGCTCAAATATTTGAACACCTAGATCAACCAATCCAGTGTAGCTTCAAGTAGAAATGACTGCTACAAAGGCAAGAACATCTGGTTCTATTCTTCCGCAAAGAGTAGAATAGTGTTAGAGCTTTCGTACCCATCCAATGAAGGCCATATCCCAAACTCATATTTTTATATGTCACAGAGTTCTTCTCAGGAGATTTTAGAAAACACTTTTAGTATAATCAATGATTCATGATTTTGAATACATGTCTACCAAAGCAGAAACATAAACATTGTTCTCAAACAAATTGCGAATTACAAAACAATGTAGTTACTTGCTTATTGCTATACTTCCTGACTGGTTGCATGATGGGAGGATTGATGCTAAGGTCACATCATTTGGCTTCACATTCTGCTAAAGCATCTCCTTGAAGACAACAAAGGATTGTTCAATTAATCCATATTTAGTGTTTTCAGCAATCATAGCATTCCACGTGGCTTGATCTTTATCATATGTGAAATTTGACTGGAAAATTTCTTGTTCTTCTCTAATCATATTAGATTTGGCATAAATGTTTATCAGGTAACTCTCCATCCCTTCAAATTGAATATTGTGCCTCAGAAGATAAGCATGGGTCTGTTTACTAATTTCCATGTCCCTAATATTTGATGTCGTAGAAAGCAAGATGGTAATTGTTATATCATCAATTGTCACCCATAGCTTTTTCATCTCATATACAAACATCACAACCTCATTATCCAGTTCGTTCTGTATCAAAGCAGATACCATGGTGTTCCATCACACTATATCTCTTTCCTTCGTTCCATTAAAAACTTTAAATGAATTGCCAACATGGTTACACCTAGAATATATGGCTATCATAGCATTAAATGAAATAACATGTGAATCTCTGCATTTCATTATCAGACATGCATGTAGTTGTTGGGCAAACTCCAAATGTTGCAACTTTGAAATTGCCATAAGAGCATATACAAATGTCACATCATCAGTAGTAACAACATCCTCTGCCTCTACAACCTAGCAATCCATAGAGAACATAAGCAACTCTGACATCTCCTGTTTCTGATTCAGCAGGAAAAACATTAGTAAACTAACAACAGTTGGCTTAATGCCTAATCTCATCATCATACAAAAACACCTCACTGCTTCCAAAAAGATCTTCCTTTTCACATACCCTGAAAAAATAATATTCCGTGCAACAACATTTCTTTTACGCATAGTTTTAAGAACCCTTTCAACTAAATCACAATCAAAACCATTATCCAACATAAGACAAGTAGCAGAGTACATATTCAACAAAGAAGTACTAACAATCCTACTAGGACGAATCCCAGAACGCAGAATGTGGCAATGCAGAACATTACCGACAAGAATCCATTTGGTCTCCACGCGTGCCTTGATAACAGAGGAATAAGTATACTAATCACATACGGATGAACCCACATGTTTCAATCAAGAATAGAATGAATTTTTTTCATGGGGCATGTTATTACAGATAAACCCAATCATAATTGTGTTCCAAAGGATAGTTGTTGGTTGAGGAATTGTATCGAACAGTTGGCGGGCGAGATGAGGTTAAACGAAACTGAATTGTTCTGGGTTTTGACTCTATGAAAGTGCATTGTTGGTCAGTGAGGAGTAGAGAAGAGTAATTTGGAGATGGGTTAAGCTCAAAGATGGAGCATGTGAGAAAGTTGAAGAAGACAATGTTTTGGTCTTACAAATACTCATCCACTTCAAAATTATGATCTTAAAAATATTTGTTCTTTCAAATACTCATCCACTTCTCATGAAAGCAAGCGTAGCCATTGACAAATAAAAAAAAGAGTAAAAATCTACATATTTAATAAGAAAATAATGTGGAACTCAGAAGTTGGAATTAATACTTTGTATTATATTGGTGATGCAATTAATACCAAATACACCAATAAAGATGTACTCTATCCACCTAAAAATATAATAATATATGAGATTTTTAGAAGCACACCAACGTGGTCATTGAGAAATAAGAAATTTTGACATTCCATTTTAGTAAAAATGTAAGACGTGCAATCAATTACATGAAATGATATGAACATCAATTCAGATAATTAATGTCGTCCTCAAGAACTGTACTGCAAACTAACATGTGCTCCTATTTTGTCCAAGGAGCCCCATTTCACCATTCTACATATGCGTTTGAATTCTGGTTTTGCATTTCAGGATAATTAGGTAATGGGACATATCCAGACTCGATGGCATTCATATCTTCAATTAAGATATTATAGTGTTCCTTAATATCATCAGCCGATTTCCCAGGAAGTTCTTTGGTCATTTCCTCCAATAGATTGATGTTATCCTCCTTGGTTGCAAGAGTATTCTCAAAGATTTTTATCCTCCTCCTAAGTCCAGAAGGAGTTATTGAATGTCCGATCGGTGTTCATTTTCTTTTAGATCAACAAGGAAAGTTTTAACATGAAAAAAGTAAGCTCTTCAAGAGGATTAAGAAAATGGAGGAGTGTCAACATATGACCAAAATCTACCATAAATATCGGGCATCTAAAATAAGATTTTTTGTAACCTCTAACACTTCGTAATCAAAAACAATTGTGGCAACACACATTCTTTTAAATCAGTTATGGATATGAAGAAAAGTAACACAAAAGAAAAGGAAAAAATCATATTCCCTTGTAACACAATCTAACCACTTAAAACTAGGGACTGTTCTAAGAGAAAATATATCTTGTGCAAGAAATAAAAAGGAAAGCTATACAAATTCTTGTTTTTTCATTTTTTGAGAAACACTCAAGTCTCTACACATTAACTTTCAACAACGAAAACCATGTTAAAGAAGAGTCCCTAGAAAATGCTGACACAATTTTTCTCTCCAGAGATAGAAATAAGAAGAATCTCATGATATTCAAGTAGTTCAGTATCACTTTGCATCTCTTCAGAATCTACACCAAAAACAATATACAAATCAACCATTTGTGATTGACTGCACATTCTCTTGTGTCGTCATTACCTTTATACATCATGAAATATCAAATTATTGATCATTTGAATGGAAGATTTACAAAACCAACAACCAACAACATACCAAGTGTAATCTTACAAGTGAGTCTTGGGACGGTAGAGTGTACATAGACCTTTCCACTACCTTGATAGGTAGAGATACTATTTCTTATACACACTTTGCTCAAGGAAAAACATATAAAGTGGATCGAGAAAGAGAAGATTTAAAAAGCCAACAACAACATCATATCCAGTGAAATCCCACAATTGAGGTATGGGGAGGGTAGAGTGTCTATAGACCTTTAACCTACCTTGGGAGGCATAGAGGTCATTTTTCATTGACCCTCAACTCAAAGAAAAACATATCAAATCGAAAAAGGAAAGTTTTACATAACCATGACAAAAAATCTTGAAGGGAAAGCCATGAAAGATCTTACTTTTTCCCTTCAAAGACCTAATTATATCTCTAAAAATTAACTTTCCTAAACACAAAGCATGTTAAAGAAGAGCACCAAAAATGTCAGCACCACTAGCAAAATCTGATGATCACAAAGCATAGTCAAAGCAAAATTCTGAGTGAATCAATCTACAGTTATAAGTTGTATCACCTATAAAAACAAGCATTCAACCAAAAAGGAATAAATCTACAATTATAAGTATATATATGTGTATGATTCCTTTTTGGTTGAATGCTTGTTTCCATAGGTGATACAACTCATTACTGTAGATTGATTCACTAGAATTTTGCTTTGACTATGCTTTGTGATCATCAGATTTTGCTAGTTGTGCTGACGTTTTTGGTGCTCTTCTTTAACATGCTTTGTGTTTAGGAAAGTTAATTTTTAGAGATATCATTAGGTCATTGAAGGTAAAAAGTAATATCTTTCATGTCTATCCCTTTAAAAAAATTTGTCGAGGTTCGGTAAATCTTTCCTTTTTCGATCTGCTTTGATATGTTTTTACTTGAGTTGAGGGTTAGTCAAAAATGACCTCTCTACCTCCCAACGTAAGGTAAGGTCTATAAACACTTTATCCCTCCCCATACCTCACTTGTGGGATTTCACTAGATATGATGTTGTTGTTAGTTTTGTAAATCTTCTCTTTCTCGGATCTGATTTATATGTGTTTATTTAAGCCATGTGTGTATAAGAAATAGCCTCTCTACCTCTCAAGGTAGGAGTAAGGTCTACGTACACTCTACCCTCCATGACGCACTTGTGGGATTACACTTGGTATCATGTTTTTTGTTGGTTCTGTAAATCTTCCATTAAAATGATCAATAATTTTCTATTTAATTATGTATAAAGGTAATGACAACACTAGAGAATATGCACTTAATCATATATGGTAGATATATATATTATTTTTTGTGTAGATTCTGAAGAGATGCAAAGTGATACTGACCTACTTGAATATAATGAGATTCATCTTGTTTCTATCTTAGGAGAGAAAAATTGTGTCAAAATTTTCTAGGGACTCTTCTTTAACATGGTTTCCATGGTTGAAAGTTAATGTGTAGAGATTTGAGTTTCTGAAAAAAGGAAAAACAAGGCTTTTTATAGCTTTCCTTTTAATTTCTTGACCAAGTTATATTTTTTCTTAGCACATTTCCTAGTTTTAAGTGGTTATATTGTGTTACAAGGAACCTTGGTTTTTCCTTTACTTTTGATAATATATGTTGGATTAACAAGATTTTTTTTCCCGTTATGTGGTACAAGAAAAAATATCTTTTTCTTTTTGCATCACTAACAAGAACAAAAGTATATACTCAATTATATGATTTTTTCTTATCTTGAGACAAATGGTTTTCTTCTTTGTACTCTTCTTTCTTATTATAAAACCTTTCGACCGATAGAAAAGGAAAAGAACGCTAATGCTTTAATAATATGCTTCGTATCTCTTGGAACTTCTGTGGTAGTATACTACATGTATCTTCATGTTTGTTCATTTTACTAGGCACTCATTACTTTTCTTAGTATTCATAACTAATTTAAAAGAATGTGTCGTGTTGCGATTGCTTCTGGTTTCTAAATGTTAGGGGTTACAAAATATCTTATCTGAGATGCCCGATATTTATGATAAATTTTGGTCATATATTGACACTCATCCATTTACTGAATCCTCTTGAAGAGCTTAGCTTTTTCATGTTTGAGCCTTCCTTGTAGACCTAAAAGAAAATGAACAGTGATCGAACATGCAATAACTCCTACTGGACTAAGGAGGATAATAAAATCTTTAACAATACTAATGCGATCAACAAGGATAATAACAATCTATTGGAGGAAATGGCAAAAGCATTTCCTCCAAAATTGGCTGATGATATTACGGATCATTGTAATGTATTAATTGAAGATATCAACATCATCGAGTCTGGATATGTCACATTATCTAATTATCCTGAAATGCAAAACCAAAATTAATAATTTGAATTGATATTTATATCATTTTTTGTAGATGTAGAATGGCGAAAAGGGGCTTCTTGGGCAGAAGAGGAACACATGTCAGTGTCCAGTACAGTTCTTGAGGACGACATTAATAATTTGAATTGATGTTTATATCATTTCTTGTATTTGATTGCACGACTTACATTTTTACTAAAATGGAATTTCAAAATTTCTTATTTCTCAATGGCCACGTTGGTGTGTTTCTAAACATCTCATATCTTATTATATTTTTAGATGGATAGAGTACATCTTCATATATCTCATAGGTGTATTTGGTCTTCATAAAAGCTTCCGTTCTGGAGATATATTTGAGTAACTTGTTGCTAAGACAAATGGTGCTTACATGTATTTCCTCTAATTGAATATCACGTGAAGAGCCCCTTAAAAGTTGGCAATACATAATAATGGAAATAGACTAGGGGGAAAACATGTTGTTCGGGACAATTAATGTTCTAGTATGCTAGTCTCTACTTCAGTGATTTAGATCTGGTTTAAGTTTGGTGTTGTCGCGATTTGTTGAGGTTTGCTCATTTATTGAATTAATAGTGTTTTGTGGATACCTGTTCTTGATGTCAAATAAATCTAGTATTTGACTATTGACTACAAATATTTAGTTGGGTGAATTGGCTGCTAATTTATTGGAATCAAATATTATTG
>JAJOOO010017316.1:0-14789 GCA_029582685.1 Solanum piurae
ATATCGCATCAAATCCAGTGTTTCATGAAAGGACTAAGCACATTGAGATTGACTGTCACTTTGTCAGAGAAAAGATACTCTCAGGAGATATCGTTACGAAATTTGTGAAGTCAAATGATCAGCTTGCAGATATCTTCACCAAGTCCCTCACAAGTCCTCGTATTAATTACATTTGTAACAAGCTAGGTACATATGATTTGTATGCACCAGCTTGAGGGGGAGTGTTAGAATAGAAATATGTATATATTCCTACTTAGAATAGGAAGAAGAATAGGAATAGAAATCCTAGTTAGAAAAGGATTTCAATGTATATGTATTGTCTATAAATAGGGTCTCAATGTAACAATTTAGGTACACAATTCAATATTATTTTTCCCATATATTTCTCACAAATACATCATAATCTTGATAACAAATTGTTATCAACGTGTCTATAGGATGTCATCCTACATAAAATAAGGATTACCCCAAAACGATACCATCTTTACTAAGATCCCTCTTAAGAACTGTATTCGCTCGTGCATTTCATAATTCTCAGTCTTGGTACAGTCCATACAACCAAAGTTATTGCATTTTATCAAAACAATTTTAGCAACCACACCCAACCTTTCTGTTTCAGACTGGATTTGTTCTTCACCTATCCTACTCAGGCAGGGTGGTGAAGGAAGAAGAAGATTACAGTGTATCTTCTTTAGTCCACTATGTCACTAGATTTTAAAGCTTCATGTAACACATATAGGTGTAGCTAACATTCCCAAGGTAGACACGAAAAGTACAGCTTTCTATGGCACCACTCAAACAAATAAGCATCAAGCAGAATGTAATGCATTAAACTACTTTTTTCTGTACAAAATATTTTGATCAATGAAAGATGGAGCAACTAATCAAACTACCTTTCTTCCATGCATAAAACCGGTGGACCCTTATTAGCTACAATTTCTTCATCACTAACAACTCCAACTATTAACTCGTCTCCTAATTCTTTTGCTTGTCTTATTGCATTTGCATGACCATAATGCATCAGATCAAAACACCCATCCATGTAAACACGAATACGCTTCTTCCCACGCTTCTTTTTACGAAAGATACTTAGATTGGGTAAAAAGTGGGGTAGAGTAGGAGCACTGATCCCTGTTAAATAGCTAGTTGACACCCCGAGCAAGGCTGCAGTTAGCATAACTCCACCAAAAAGCCTGGGGTAGTAACACAGCCTTTCCCCAATCCAGCTATTGCTTTCAAAATCCATTGGCCTCTTCCCTCTAACTTGTCAGGGTCCTTGTGGACCTCTTCTCTAAAAGAGGAAAAGAGGCCCTGCAATAAGAGCAACAACTGTATAACCAAACAAACAAATGTAAGTTGTAGAAATAAAGCCTGATAACAGTAATATTTACTTCAATCTGAAAAATCAGAAAAATAACATCTAACAACAGTAGGATATGCTGGTTAAAGGATTAAATAAGATGGAAAGGCCAATTAATGAGAAGGACCAAATCTCATATGTTGGGGGGTTAAGTACCAAAAAGATGAAAACTCTATTGCTATAACAATCCAAATTGATTATAAACAAGAACATCCAATAAACAGACACATCAAGTTACAAGAATTGGGTTTTGCTCTATATAATCCCCATTTCAATCTGAATTCAGGAAAAAACCAACATCTTAACTACAGTGAGGTACGAGTGGTAAATCAATATACAATTCCAGAAAGGACCAAATCACACAAGTGGGGTTCATCAGTATGCAAAAAAAATGGCAACTTTATTACTACAACAACCCAAAATTAAACAAAAATCAAGAACACAGATAAGCATATACAGCAACCAGAGGTGGATCTATCCTTTTTGAATTGTACCATGTATACACACAGTGTAATTTCACTGTCATTAAATCTTAGCTGTTCCTATTCAGCAAACCTAAAAAAGCATTCTTGGCAGAAAAAAAAAGAAGCTTCAATATGCAGAAACACCAACCAATCAAAACATGAAACAGAACAAATATTCCGAGAAATCAGGAAATAAGATCTGGGTGTTGCATGAATATCAAGAATTTAAAACAACAAACACAAATCACAGAGACGAACCATGCAAATCATATAGATAAATCTAGCTCAAGAATTTCCAAGAAAACAATAAAAATTCAATCTTTTTAATAAAAAAAAATGGTGGGGTGGAAATAAAGAAGAACCTGAAGGTGTAGAGGAATGGAGAAGTTGAAGAAAAGTGAGAGAATTCAGTTTTGGTATGGTGAAATTGAGGTTAACGCGGCAGTAGAACAGAAATCTAAAATTCTGCAGAAGAAAAAGGGGGGAATTTGTCAGATTAGAATCTTCACCTTTATTTATTCTTGAACCTCATTCACAAATATCATCAATTTTTTATTATATTATTTTATGTTTTTTTTTATTTCCCACACATGTTAGATTCTGTATTGGGGAAGACTAATTCAGATTTGAATAGAAAAGTCTCATTTTAAAAATATTTCCTCCGTCTAATAATAATTGTTCATTATACTATTTGGAATATCTAATAATATTTGTCTATTTTATAAAATTAATGAATATTTTTACTCTTACTTCCTAATTTATCACTATTATTAATTATAGTCATTTTTCTATTACATTTTTCAAGACATTATATTTTAAAAATGACATAATAAAACTACCCTTCTATTTATAAGAAATGTGCAAAGTCAATAGTTGATAAATATTATTGGACATAGAGAGTAACACATTTTGAAGGGGTAAGTTGTGTGGTAATATAATGATTACCATAACAGCATATTTAGTGACAGTGAAATTTAAGTAGAATAAAGTATATGTATATCTTATCACTATTTCGTAGAAATGAAGATATTTTCGAAAATCATCTACTCAAATACAGTAAATTAACGCTTAGAAGAAAGAAATAATAACAACAATTAGTTCTATTCATCTGTGAGGTAAAGCTCTACATCCCATTCAAATTTAAATATGAAATTCTAATTAAAAATAAAAAAGAATACTTAAAATACCAATATAATCTTTTCATGATAATAGAAAATAATTTTGGTCAAACTTAATTTATGATTTTGATTTTATTTATATCGGAGTTCGATTATTTTATATTCACGCGGCATAAGAGAAAACCAATTTTTTCTTTTATACCTAAAGCTCAAACGTGAAATCTCTAATTAACAAAAACTAACATCACATCTTTTGATGGCTGATCAACCTTTATCAATGAATTGGTTTGGTGTTGTGCTTTGACAATGAAAGAAAAAGAAATTGCTTTCAACTGTCAGATTCATGTTGTCATTTTCTTTTGGAGTAGTATTGCCAGATGTTAAAATTAAATGTATGACTTATCAATTAAGGAAAGAAATTAGTCCTGGTTGGCAATTCATACATAAAATGTGAGGCAACAAAAGTTATTTTCATAAAAAATTGAATAATTGTATGAAGTTAGATGAAAAACATTAGCCAAATTTATTAAGAACTCAATAACTTTCTTTTCTAGAATTTAAAAATCATTATTTCAAAATCTTAACTCCATCTCTACATATAAATATCTTCATACATATTGTTATTTTATATTAGAAAATATATTCAATTGAAATTACTATTCACTCTATTTTAATTCACGTAAAAGGGTTCGAAATACAAAGATTAAAGTACTTTTTCATTACAAATTTAGGTAAAGAATTCTTTATATTTTAAATCAAATTTACATTTTTAAAAATACAATTTAATATAACTAGTTAATTCAAAATATTTTTAAAAATTTGACTCCTAAAATAATAGTAATAACTTTCACGTAAATCACCACAAAAGAATGTTGTATTTATTTTCTGGAAGGGGGGTCAATGTCAAACAAATACGAAGTGAGAGAACTAATTCTAATCCTCCACCATTAATGTGGTACTGCATCGGACGAGGCTGCTTCTTTCTAAATTAAATGTTTGAGGTTTGAGTTTTGATGTGAAAAAATCTTTGATAGATAATATTTTATTGTGATATAAATTCAAATTAATCGATCGAACTTCAATATAGATATCAAAAATAAAATGAAAAATCAAATTGATCGGACTTTAATATAGATACCTGAAATGAAAAATCAAAAGATAATCTTAGTTCACTTTTCTCCTTTAATTTTCTTATCTTATAGTGATTCTTCACATCAACTAGATTGCATGTGAGAGAATCACCATTCTTCACATTATATTGTTTTTTTAGTTCTCCAATTTCTTCTTCTCAAAAGAATTGAGATTTTTAAATTATATCACTTTGTTCAATTTATAATTAAAAAAATGAGTGATTTGTTGAATTTTTTGTGATTTGGGCGAATTAAAGTGAAAACTAAAAGCTTTATTGTTGTTGAAAACTCATAAATAATTTTTGTGATTTGTTAAATTTTATGATAAATTGATGATTGAGGTTTGTTGGAGATATCATTTTAAAGTTATGATTAAAATTTGAAGTTATTCGATTGATGAAGATTTTGATCCATTTGGTGATGCTTTTAAACCTTATTGCGAATGAAATTCGTGAAAAATGACATACATTTTGTTGTATAATATTGTATATCAATTTTAAATATAACTATTTTTATACATTATTGTAAACTTTTTTGACAAGATTCATATATTATATAGTAAATGTATAGACTATAGTATTGTATATCGCATAAATAAACATTGTTATAAAAATAAATCAAATTAAGATAGAGGTGCCATGAGACATGAGTAGTGCACCAGCTGGGACAACTTGTTTGGATTCTCCTTCCATCATGTTACTCCATTTGTAATTTTGTTACATCTTTTAAGTATGATACACACAAACTGATGAACAACATGTTGCCCACTTGACAATTAACACGTTTATATGTATGTGTAAATGTTGTCATCATATTCACTCTTTTCGACCAGGACAAAATTGATTTATATTATTTTCCATTGTTGCATCAATTACTATTATTGGTTTTATTATTAATGAGAAGCCTATAATCTAATAGTATCTTTTTTGAAAAGGTTATTACATTGAAGGAAAGCAAAGTTGAGATAATTTGGGCATGTAAAGAGGAGAAACGCAAATACTCCAATGTGAGGGGTTGGATATAGTGTGTATGAAAAGAAGTAGAGGTAGGCTGAAAAAATAATATTGGGGGAGGTGATTAGACAGAATACGACGCATTTTTATCTTACCGAAGATATGACCTTGGATAGAAAGGTATGGATGTTACAAATTAGGATAGAAGGTTAGTAGATAATGAAGTGTTGTCTGTCATAGTAATATTTATTTTGATAGGAGGGTGTGGATGCTACGAATTAACTTCGATGGTCATCTTCACTGAATTGTATATTTGCTCCCCTATAAAAATATACAAATATCTTGATGACATCAGTTCTCAGTTCTGCACAAATATAAAAATCAACTATATGCAGCTAATTGTAAAGAAAGTGTACAAAGCAAAAAAAATATAATGGAAGATATTCTTTTATAAATAAATAATTATTTTAGAAACTATACAATGCATTGTTATTTAATATATCAAATTAAATATTGAACAAAAATAATGTCAGCATAATTAAATTCGATATTACTAATACATCTTATTCAATACTATTCATAAATTCTACCAAACAACGACCTTTTAGTGCTATTCATTGTCACCAACAACAATAGATACCTAGAGTTGTGGGTGAAGAAAACATCCTTTTAGGATTAAGTGAAGCGTAAAAGTGTCGGATTTAGTAAATTTGATAAAAAAGTTCGAGTGAACACCCTCACTGGACCCTAAATCCACCTGTGGCTAGGTTGACTTCATGTATTTCAAACCTTGTAATATCATATTTGACAAGTCTATATATCTGGATAAATCGGACATTGTAGACACATCAAAATTATTATTGAGTCTAATCCATATAAATTTTGAGTTAAATAATTAATTTGAACTGTACGACTACATAAGTCGATTTTATGAAATTCAAATTTATTTTATCTTGAGGTCCAAACTAATATTAAGTATCAAGTGACATGATCAAAGGTGGACAAAAGGGTGCACGTGCATATGTATACATTAACTTCAAAATAGTTATTTGTGCACCCTAACAAACACAAGCGTGTTGGGGACATATTGGTTGTAGTTGTTACTTCTCATACTTGTGACCTTGGGATTGACATCAAATGTTACTTTTATTTTAAAAATATATTTTATTTATATGGCTTAAAAAAGTATGTGAAAATGAGTGAGCTGAAAATAAAATCTTTTGTTGGGCATGCGTTGTTTATGTACTCATACTATTTGTTGTATATTTTGGTGTACATATCGATTCTCGTAACAACAACTCTCATGAGCGGATCTCGATCTTGATTTGGAGTATCGGATGAGTTGCTTGGATAGTTCGCAGCATCGTCAACTTCATCTATATCTTTATTTATTATTATACTAGTAAACTTGTTCGCGCTTCGCGCGGTTATAAAAGATTAATACACATAATTTTATCAATATTATTCCTTCTATTTCATATAAAATGATTTTTTAGACATTTTTTCATTGTTTAAAATAATTAAATTGTTCAACATTCAAGATAAATGTTTGAAATTTTTTCTATATTTGTCCTTCCCTTAAGGTTTTACATTTTTCCAAACTCTTTTGAATAATGACTATCTTTACTTTTAAGAATAACTTGGGAATAACCAAAAGAGAATAGTGGAAAATATAGTTTAATTTATGTCCTTGATGTATTTACAAAATCATTGCTATAACCTTAATTGTTAAAAACTAAAAGATCGAATAAATTTATGAATTCTTTGCATAATCTTCTGAGTTCTTGTTGACATTTACTTTCACAAGTCGATTTATAGGACTACAATATGAAATATCAAATAATGTATAGTGACTATTAATTATTTTAGGGATTATAATAATAAAAAGTAATTGGAGTAATGAAAATAAAGACCATTAATGTTTACATTAAAAAAAGTCTATAAAACAATTAATATACTCACATGTTTATCGATATATTGTCTTCATGTTATCAATATTTGCTACAAACTAATCATTGTTTACATATTTTTGATAATAAATTTAGATACTCTTAAATGAGATCAAAGAGTGAGATGTACGTTTATATAAAATAATTAAAATATTTATATTTATCGGTCTAACTTTTTTTCTCGCGACTTAAAATGCTAATTTCTATCTCAAGACTTATATTATGTCATTAGAATATGGCATTTGAAAAGATAACAACAACAGACAACCAAATTAAAACTATAACAATTATATTGTTATTTTCAAATAGTGAATCTCCATCAACATATACACTACATTTTGCCTCATTTTGAGAAATGAAATTAAATATCTCATAATTCTTGCAAGTGTTTCAAATTCTTGATTCACTTTCAAATATCTTAATAAAATATATGAAGTATTCATAAGGTTAAATTCACAATAAATTATGGAAAGAAATAATAAGAAAGACTACAAATACACCTTCCTTGACTTCCTTGAAAAAAATTAGCACAACAATCTCTCCCATTCCTGTCACAAGAAAATCCAAACTCTTGCAACTCAATAGAAATGAAGTGTAGATTTTATTTTTATTTTTAAGAAAAACGTGTAAATGAGTTTGACAGAAAATACGAAATTACAAAAATATGAGAATTTTATTTATATATATATAGAGAGAGAGAGAAGGAAGAAAAGGTAAAAATGTTTGTAACCAATTTGAAAGTATAATGTTTGTTTAGTAAATTCAGTTAATAAAAAATTAATTCCATTGAGATCTATCAAAATTTAACAATTATTTTATTTTTTAATAAATAAAAAAATATGAGAGAAGGTAAAAGAAGGGTTTCAGTAAAATTAATTAATAATATCAATGTAAAATAAAAAAAATACTTTCATTTTTTTACAAATTTTTTATGGCAATAAATTAAATGAGATTGATTGATAGAAAAATTAACATGAAGAAAAATAGTTTATGGTAATAAGGAGGAGAGATACATATGATATTTTATTTTAGGAAAATTGTAAAAATAGAAGGTATAATAATAAATTATGATGTTTTAGAAGGAGGATAGATAAATAAATTCCTTTGTTTTAGAAAACTATAAAAATAGAAGTGTCACATTAAGAATTTAAGGAAAAGTAATAAATTATAGTATTGATGAAGAAAGAGAAAAAGTAATAGATTGTAGTAACATTGAGGAGATATAAATAAGATATTTTAAATTATTATATTATTATTTTATTTGCATATTTTATATATTTAAATTTTTTTGATTGAAATAATAAATGATAATTCTGATAAAAGAGAAGAGTTACATTATTATTTTATTCAACATATAACCTATCAACGAAATATTTGAATTTTTATGTTCATTCACATGAATAGGTTATCACATTAGAATCACTAAAAATAAAAATAACATAGTCAAGAACAATAACAATAAAAAACAAAAAAAATATAAATAAATGAATGAACATGAAACAAAAAATTACGAAAAAGTTAAAAGTGAGAATGCTAATACCTAATTATTCTTTTACCCTAAATCATTTTAAATGGAAAAATCCTTTTCAAACTCATTGTCAACAGACAATAATACATTTTTGATGGTGAAAATAAAATTATATATTATGTGAGAAATCAAAATTATAATATCAAATACAAGTTGGAAAGAAATTTTTATCCTACCTCATTTTTTATTGCTTTAACCGAAAAGTTGATTGTCTTGAGTCTTGACACATTCAGCAAACTAATGGAAGTAGAATAAATGCAAAGAAAAATCACGTCAGAAGATATAAAATATGAAGAATCGAAAAATTTAAAAAGAAAAGAACCATCAAAAAATTAAAATGATAGAACCAAGACAATAGAAGCAAATAAAGACAATAATTTGCAGATCCAAATCTTGATTAGCAAAAATATATTCAAATAATGACACTATAAAAAATAATTAAGAAAATAATTTCACATCATCATTGTATGTTCAATAACAATCCAACAACAAATTGATGATAATGAAAAATAAAGAATGCCTACTATGCTCCGAATTTTAAGAAAACTTACATTATAGAGAAGTCTCCTTCAATGGGGGGTTGTAACACATGTATATGAATATGTTGTGAATTTATGGAAAATGAGAAGAAAGGGAAAAGTTTTGTAACTGATTTAAAATTATGGTGTTTAATTAGTAAGAATAAATATGATATAAAATTATGAGACTTTATGATTTAAGATGTGCATTATGGAGTTTTTAATATAACACATGAATTAGAAAATATGAAAATCACAAAAATAAGATATGATTTAGAATTATGAGAATTAAAGATCTAAGATATATATTTTGGATTTTTTTAATATAGCACATAAATTTTTAAAAAAAATGAAAAGTCACAAAAATGAAAAAAAAAAGATAAATGAATTTTTTTTAATCATAAAAAGGTGACATATCACTTTGTCTATATCTAACTTTAATATATATAGATATATATATATATATATACATAGATTTATGTTTGTTAATTGTTAATATTTTAATTAAATATTTTTGTGAATATTTTAAATCAAATAAAGAGGAGAAGACAACAAACAAATCCTTTTTGGAAAAAAAAACGGATGACAATAAAGGTAAAAGAAAAGTTTTAACCAAAAATAAAAAAAGGAAAGTTATTGGGAAGACATTAATAGTGGAGTAATATTGAGGAGAGAGAAAGTGTAAGTGTAGCTATTTTTCTAAATTAAATGAGAAAAATATTAAAAATTTGAGAAAAAATATAAATTGAGAGGAGAAGACAACAAACAAATCCTTTTTGGAAAAAAAAAACGGATGATAATAAAGGTAAAAGAAAAGTTTTAACCAAAAATAAAAAAGAAAAGTTATTGGGAAGACATTAATAGTGGAGTAATAGTGAGGAGAGAGAAAGTGTAAGTGTAGCTATTTTTCTAAATTAAATGAGAAAAATATTAAAAATTTGAGAAAATAAATAAATTGAGATCCTGGCCAAAGAAGCATGCCACATCAGTGGTTTCACATTCAGATTTATATATATATATATAGATTTTTTTAAGACGATTTATTTTGTATTTCAAGACTTATATATGTTTCATTCAGTAGATCCTTGACTCATATCACAAGTTCTCGAGAGGGGAGGGGAAGGGAGTGGGGGTGAGGTTATGTACCTTCTATACTATTAACTTATGAGATTTATTTTATGGTTATCAACTGTTTTAAATGATTTACTTTCTTTGTTAAATTTATACATTGGTTTGACCTTATCATTCCTTGCTAAGGAACAATATAAAACTAGGAAGCCTATGAAGAGCTAAATAGTAAATACTACATCCTTTACTAACAGCAAATCAAAGTAGAAAGAAATTAAACTAGATATTAAATATAAAAATGTCAAGAAGCTAAGTAAGAACCACTTACATTGTACACATACATACTTTCTTTCTTATTGATATGTATTGATAACTAAAGTGTCATCACTATGCATTTCACCCATTTTCATCGAAAATTTCCTCCAATCGCACTCTAGCTTGGTAGTTTCCATCGCGTGACACAAAATGAACAAACTTTCTCTTTTATTCCTACAAGTTATCCACTACTACCTAAACAGAAGAGACTATCAAAATACAAACTATGATGCTTATATCTCAATAAATTGTACTCTCCCACATTTTTAAAGCTTCCCTTTTTGGTATTGTATAATAAGAGTCTCCCATTATTTGAAACAAATATCAACTCTCCATTAGTATTATCTTCTTCAGAAGGCAACAACCCCAGAATTTTAAACCAATGCCCCATATGAAACAAGTTGACACTAAACTCCTTTACCCAAAACTCCTCCTTATTCTTCATCTTGTTGCCTTGTCTAAGCACAAAAATATTTACATTTGAAAAATTTGCTGAAAATTGTGCTACTCCAAATAACCCCTTCACTTCCACTAGTTGTTGTGCTTGATATATCATTAGACTTTTTTGAGTAATTGAACTTTCTTTTGGACAAGAAATTTTCCTAAATTCCTCATTTTCCAAGTCTAGACACACAATTCCTTTTTTATTGTCTTGCATATCATTAACCAACCAATAAATATAGCCATTCACACTCAAAGATGCAATTTTTCTTGTGTATAAATACTTATGATTTTCAAGAATCCTCCAAGAAGTTGGGACAAAGTTGTCATCTTTAAGAGTTATAATCTCATATCCAACTTTGTCATCTTTTTTCCCAAAAACATGAACAATCTTGAATTCATTAGAACATGGGATGTACCCTAAATCAAAACTAATCATGGGGGTTGTAACATGAGGCAATTCTTGATTTTGTTGAGTGGTTAGATTGTATAACCAAATCTTGTCTTTAATGTTGTAACAAATGAAACATTGGTTAAAAGAGAAGTTGGTGTTGTGTTGAAACAAAATGTCTAAAGTGAATTTCTTCTCAAGATTTGGTGTTGGATTTTGTTTAAGGTGATTAATTGTGGATATTGTAAGAGTTTTGGTAAAATAGTTGTTGCATTTGATTGATTCATCAATTACAACTAGATGAGGATTTTTGATGGATTTTTTGTAATGGAGTAGTTTCTTGAAGTGAGGTGTGGAAATTATGTTGAGCCAATGTTTTGAAACACATTTTAATTGACATACATTTTTGGCAGGGAGTCTTGAGAAAATCTCTGCTAATAAATCACTAGGAAGCATGATTTTTCTCGTACAACATTTCACAAAAGTGAGGAAATAGAAGGATATATATATAAGAAGATGAAGAATTATTGCAAGTCCAAATACTTTTAAAACATTTTATGGAGTTTGAATGAAATAAAATAAGATTAAAATAAATATAAAAATAAACCAAAAATCACCAAATCCTAAATCTAGTGGGTTCTTATTGAGGTCTTAGGTTCAAAACTCAGCGAAAAAAGAAAAAAACATTATGTGATTCTTCCCATCTATTCTTGCCTTGGTGGACAAAATTATCTGGTACCTATTGTTGGTGGAAGGTGACAGGTATCTCATAAAATTAGTCGAGGTGCGCGAAAACTGACACGGACACCTCGATGATCAATTACGGAATATCTAGATTGATAGTATAATGCTAGACTCACACACACATATATTATTAATTTGTTTGATAGTAAAAGACTATTGAGAATATTTTAATTCAATTTCACATAGTTTAAAAATATTTTTTGATTTTTGTCTAGAATAAAATAAGATACTATGATGGTACACACGATAAAACAAAAACATGTTCAACTCATTAAGTAGGAGTAAACTTGTCGTTTTGGGTATTACAATATAGTGTGGTAATACAAAATATGAAAGAAATGGAGGTTATATAATAATTAATAACAATGGAAGATGCTTTCAAGTCGAAACAGTGTTTTCAAAAATGTTTTTGGAGCGAGTTTCGGGGCGAGGCATATCAAAAATGCTTCGGGGCGCAAATTAATGACGCAGATCCATAAGGCGTAAGTCCTAAAATTTGAGGCGTAATCCTCGAGCATAAAAACGTAAGTCATTGACGTAAAAACGTACGTTCGGGCGTTTTTGATTAATTTTTTAACCTTGTTTGCATTACTACATCATATTTTTATTATTGATGTAATGATATTTCTCAAATAGTAATACCTTTTTTCTTCATTATTGATTATTAATACTTATCTCAAATAAAACTCATAAATCATTGAAAAGTTCACTTTTGCTTATTTTATTAGTAATAAAACTATAAAATTGAATATACATGAGACTACGCCCGGTAGATCCATGGGACTTACGCCCCGTATCTCGAGGCTTACGCCCCGTATCTCGAGGCTTACGCCCCGTATCTCGAGGCTTACGCCCCGTATCTCGAGGCTTACGCCTCGCCCTGTACTATATAAAACGCCTCGTCTTACACACCCGCCTTTTAAAACACTGAGTCAAAATATTAAAAAAGATGTAAAATTATTATAAAAAATTTATGCTGAAATCTCATGTGATTGTAAATTTTGGTGTAACAAACTTTGGAAGGATATATAATCTTCACGTAATACTACTTTTTTTTCCTTTTCATTTTAGTCATTTAAAAAGATAATGAATTTTACAAAGATACTAAGGAAAATAATTTCTTACTTTTTTTTTTTTGTATTTGGTATATATAAATAAATAATATTATCCTAAAAGTATTTATAGACAAATTCTATTGGAAATCGAGGATGGGAGCTATCATAGCGAGGTGAAACTAAGGCATATTAAGATAAGACACAATTAATATAAAATGTTATTTATAAAACTTCTCCCTATTGTTGCTAGGAAAATCACTTTTTAAAAACTTATATCGTTTTAAAAAAATTATTACAATTTTTTTTTATCAACCAACCCTGAAAAATAAAACTATATTAAATTATTAATCATACACACCCTAAAAAGAAAAACTTTTAGCCCCAAAACGTCTACAATTCTCACAAACGGCGGATTAGGCCAAACTAGTCAATGTATTAAATGATTTTTATTGGTTGGTGTTTTCCATTCAATGGTCGGACTTCGTATTAGAGTTTCAATTAAATTTGAACAGTATATTACAGAGCTTATTCGAAGCTGACGCTTTTAATAGAATTTTCTTCATACTCTAAAACTCGAACTCAAGACATCATTAAGAATAAAACAATTCCACTACACCACAACTCATATGTATTAAATGCCGTCCACTCTTTTGTTGGCACATCTGTCGTAGAAGTAGTGTTCTATTAATTGCCGAATGTTAGTTAGCCACATTAGTATGTAATTTTATGATAAAGAGGATTATGCCAAATTTATTTAAATTAAATGTATTTATTTCTCTATGCCATTTAAATATTGAATGGCTTTAAAGTTAGGAACTCCATCCTTTTTAATTTATGTCAAGTAATTTGATTTTTTTTAACATTCTTTTTTAATGCGATGTGTGATGATTTTTGAAATTTGTGGTTTAAAATAAATCATAGATATTTGTGTCATTATAAATTATTTCATTGAGGATAAAATACATATTTTTAAGTTAAATGGTTACTATATATAAAAGTATATCATTCTTTTTGGAATTGACTAAAAAAAAAGTGAGTCATATAAATGAAACAAAAAATACAAAATAAGTTGATTATATATATAGTTGTCATGATCCGAAATCGATAAAGTGATGATACCTACCTCAATCTCACTCAATGTCGACTTAATAAGAATGGGGGACTAAAGCGAAATTTTAGAGAAGGGCCCTAATATTTTACTTTTTTCATCCTATATACTTTTATTTGCAATCTATTTTTCTAGCTTTTTAGATGCGAAGTCATTATGTATTGTTTTATAATCGATTTGTTTTAATAATTTCTTTTCAATTGATAATATAGTGAATACATTCCGTCTCTCTTGAGACATTGTTGATCTTAAATAAGATTTAATCAATTCTAGTTTCGAAAAACTTCTTTCGGCTGAGACAACAGTTACATGAATTGTTAACATCATTCTATAAGCAATATATGTATTTGGAGAAAAGAATCAAGTCTTTTAATTTGATTGAGTATTTTTGTTAGATCATTATCTTCTACTTATATATTATTTCTCTTAACACTTTTAATCTTTTTTTAAAATCTAAACCATAAATATCAGAATAACTATTATGTGTTAAAGAAAGTTCAAGGTTAAGACAATATATGTATTTGTTTTTTAAAATTCTCATCACCTATTGATCTCAATTTACCACTAAATAAGAAACCAAAAATATTTTCATATGCTTCAATTGATTCAAATATATTTTGAAGTGAAAAAATAGCTTGATCTACTAT